>JAQZBX010006058.1:22245-54570 GCA_029593785.1 Cabassous unicinctus | reverse complement strand
AAAGAGGGTGACTCATTCCGTGTGTCCTCATCGCCTGCCTCCCACTTCCCCCCTTTCCTCACTCTGCCCCACCCCACTCACTGCAGAGAAAGATTTCCACTCCTGCCTGTGATCCCCCTCCCACGCCACGTCACATTGACCCCCACTGTGGGTTCGCTTTGGAAATTATTCTAGAGTTTTAAATGAATATAATTTGCTGGCATCTTTCTTAACATCTGCATCTATAGGAATAATCTGTGGATTTTTTAAGTGGGAGAGAGTTAAATTTGAATTTTAGAAAAACAAGGAATAATTATTTTAGTGTAACTATGTCCTGTGAAATATTTGGGGCATCCTTATATTTAAAAAATGAGTCCTTATTGATCTGAGATTCAACTTTAACTGGGCATTCTGTTTGCTATCTGGCAATCCAAAGCCCAGACTCTGTGGCCAGCGAGGGGCTGATACTTGTGACTCTTTTTAGACACTTATTCATATTTTTGAGCCAACCGTGTGATGCACGTGCTTTTAGGTACTAAGGATTTAGCCGTGACATCTTTGCATTTACTGACCCCACATCAGTCACTAGGCAGACACAGCGACTCACTGAAGGTGACGTTATAAAGCAGGATAGGAAGGTCAAGAGCATTCTCCAGTGCCCTCTGGAGTCCAGGGGCCTACGGTCACTTTCAGCCAATTCCCACCTCAGCCCGGGACTCCTTTGCCTTTGATTCTTCATGGGTGTGTTGTGTTTTTAAAATCTAGCTCTTTCCTATGTCTCAACTCTTTTTCTTTCTGTTGCCAGGAGGCCCAGAAGATTAACAATGGCTCAAGCCAGGCCGATGGCACTCTCAAGCCGGTGGATGAAAAAGAGGAGGCGGTGGCAGCCGAGGTCGGCTGGATGACCTCCGTGAAGGACTGGGCGGGGGTGATGATATCTGCCCAGACGCTGACCGGCAGAGTCCTGGTGAGTCCCCGCTCCCTTGGTATCTGTTGACAATCGCTTTGTTTGCAGAGATGTGCTGTTTTGCTGGGCTCCCCTGTACTCTGGCCATTTTGGGGAGTGGGGCTCGACCCACTCTGTAGAGGGATTTGCAGATACAGTGGGCCAGGCTATGGGCAGGGAGGCTCAGCTGGTGGGGACATGGAGCATGTCCTCTGCTGGCAGGGAGTGCACACACCTGGCCATCTTGGAGAGAAGAAGGGGGTCAAGGAAGCGTGCATCCAGAACCTGCAGAGGGCCCGTGAATGCCGGATCCGGGGAGTTCTGAACACTAATGTGCCTGTGTGTGTGTGTATGTGCTTGTGTGTTTGGTAGCCTTATGGGAACATTACTGTTGTCCTCTGGCTGCCAGACAGATAGTCCCTCTGGGGCAGTTTCCTAATCTCCTGGACTGTGTAAGCTGGACCCTCCCAAGGTGGAAATCATCCTTTATCCCACTAATGAGACTCCTCAGCAGTCCCCCGAGGCTGCCTGGCCCTGTGCTGTGCTCAGAGCCCTGCTCATGTGTCCTTATCTCTGATGAGTTTGTCTCCTAGGCCCATCTGCAACCCCTTCTCGGTGCATTTCCTGCGTTCTCTGTGATCTGCTAGTTATGGAGCTTGGCTTCACTGGCTAGCCTCTTGAGCCTCTGGTTTTAGGTCAGGGTCATCGGTGGCTCAGGCTGCAGTGATCAACCATCCTGGTTTGCTAAAACTAAGAAGTCCTGGGCACGCAGGGACACATTGGTCATCCTCCCCCAGCCCACGCTTGTGAACTAGGTGGACTCCTTATCAGGGGCAGCCCTGCCCACTGGCTCTCTTGGATCTGCTCTGGGTCAGGAGTTCCTTGAGAACGATGTTGCATTTGGGTGATTTCTCACTGTTGTCTAGTGAAACTGGAGGCTGCCCTTCCTGGCCCTGAAGCCGGGCTCAGCTAAGAGTCAGTGGGCTCATGGACAGAATGAACAGGGGTGCCCTGTGGCTGTCCCCACAAAGGTCAGGCACAGACACTGGAGAATAGATGTCATCACCCTCAACAATTCATGGTACAAATCTTGGTTAGGGAGGTGAATGTGGTGAAAATTTCATCCATCAAAATCCTTCTTGGGGAGAACCCTACGTTATGTTGGGAATGAGTCTCCCCCAAATTGCTTGACAGAAGGGCTGAGGTACTGAGCGCCAAGCTGGAGGGACCAAAGGTGGGGTCCAAACAGCCTCTAAGGAGGATGGGGACCTGTTAACTGAGGGGCCCAGTGTTGGCTGAGTCTCCTCAAGGGTCTGGATTTGAAGCTGTAGCTGATCTAAATCGATGGCAAAATAGCTAGGGGAGAAGTTTAAAGTTGAGGTTTTGGAGGAGGAGAGAGCAACTGGTGAGGTCTATTGCTGCATAGAAGACAGAGAAGAGGAAATCCAGGTCGGTGTGACTCTGGCCAGATGGGGAGCCCCAAAGCGTGTAGTGAGGAGTTGAAGGTGACTCGCCCCTTCATCCATCTCCCCTGCTGGCTCTCCAGTGAAGTCTTATTACTCTTTCATGCTTGTATATGAATGGATTCCACGTGGGTCTGTGTATTCCCATAGGACAAAATAGAGGCAGTGCACTGTATACATACGGTGGTGATGGTGGGTGAGGGGCACCAGACAGATTGGCCGCCCAGGTGTGACCCTTGCTCTTTCCGTGGGGCCAGTATAGACCATTCTAATCATCTTCATCACCATCAGTCCACAGTTATGGAACACCGGCTCTGGGTAAGCTCTCTGGAAAACAAGGAATGATCCAGATTCTGTTCCATCATCTATGGAAGTTATTATAGGAATGCCTAGAGGATAAGTACTCTGTATGTGTGTAAGGAGGGGGCTGAGTTGGAGGGAGAGGGTAGGACCAGGAAGTGTTCAAGGAAGGAGAAGCCCTTGAGCTGACGCTTCCACTTCAAGATGAACTGAGCACAGGCTTTAACCCCACTCCCCCTTCTTTATGAAATCTTTAAATATGGTAGGGAAGATACCCAAAATAAATATGCACATGCTTTTGGCAATGAGAAAGAGACCACTTAGTGAAGGATACCTAGCAAGACAAAAAGTATTTGAATTGAGCTTTGAAATGTTAGTTTGGATTTTGAAAGTCAAAAGAGAGGCCATCATTCCAAAGCGGGTGAAGGGCTTGGGCAGAGGAAAAGCCTGCATGGAGGGAATGGCAGGTCTCCCGGAGAGCTCTGTGGGCTGCGGGTACAAGGAACCTGAGGGGAAGTGAGGCTGGGCGTGTAGGCTGGAGACAGCTTGTCTGGTCTTTAAATGCCCAGCTCTGGCATTGAACTGTAATTAGTAGGAAAAAGCGATTTCGAGGAGAGGAGTACAGGGATTGGGTTGTTTTACAGAGATGGTGGTTGAGCAGAGACCAAATTGGTGAGGCGGGAACTCAAAAGTCTAGAACCAGATAGGACAGTGAGCTCCCTCTGCCGTGATGGTACGAGGAAGGATGGCTGCGGTGTCCAGGGGAGGCAAGGCCTGGACCAGCATCGAGTGGGGGAGGCAGGTGGGCAGAGGTGGGTGGTAACATGGGAGTGGAAGTCATAGGGCTGAGTGCATCATGAGGCTGCTTCTCTGTGAACGTCACATAGGTGAGCTAGTCACTTGGCCAAGTCCTAAAGTTGCCCTGTTTGAAGGGCAAGGACCACTGGTTCTCTAGTTCCTGTATTGCTATTGTGTTGTAGGGGTTCATTACAAGGAAGCAAGTCAATCAGTCTAATGAGGTCAATGAATGAATCTGCATTTTATAGTTGAGAAAATCAAGGCACAGAAAGAGCAGCAACTTGCCTAAGAATAAGCAGCATGCTCGAATGAGACAGCCAGGCCAGTACCTTCCAGCCTCCTGACTCCCCATCCAGTGCTCTTTCTGTGCCAGTCCTTCCCAGTCGAAGATAATGCCTCTTCTTTTCTAAGCCACTGCCAGCTGGTGCTTTGGTTGTGACATCTTGACATTCGTGTCTCCGAGCCAGTTAGGTCCTGAGGCTGCTTGGCCTGATTCTCTTAACATTTGCATGGACAAGCACGGCCTGCCCAGGCCCCCTTGCCCTGGGACTGCCCTGGGTTTCACCTGGTCTCTGAAGGTCTCCTTGGAGAAAATCCTGCTCCGGTTACTCCGGCCCAGCAACAGTGGAGCAGGCCCTGCTGCACAGAAAGAAGGCATCTCAGAGTTCAGGCGGTACTTTCAGAATAGGCCTCTCCCCTGGGAGCAGGCAGGTCCTTGGTCTGAGCAAGGCACAGATTTCATGGTGAAGTCGCAGCGTGTGCAAGGAAGCAGCTCTGCCTGCTCAGAACCCAAAGCTGTGTTTGTTTTGAGCTGTCCAAATGTTTATCCCTGCAACAATGGGACCAAAGCAAGACTAGACACCCGGCTGTTCAGAGTTTCCCTTTTCAATTTTTAATTTGTTTTCCTTGATGCCCGGCTCAGGAGCTTGGCCTCCACATATGGGCCCCTCACTCACCTGTCTCATTGTCACAAATGAGAATCTGGAAGCTGGGGCATTGTGGGTAAGGCCCAGCTGGGGAAAAGGATTCACCAAAACAACCTCAGAATATCTGCAGACTTATTTTTTTTTGTGCAGGAGCCTCAGGATCTCTCAGGATCTCTCAGATGAGCACATCATTCATCCAATAGGTGTTTATTTCCTACCTGCCAAGCACCTAGCACTGTTCTAGTCACTAGAGATGAAACCATGGGCACCAGAGACCAGAGCTGTGCATTACTTATATTGATAAGCTAGACAGAAGTTACAGAACTCAATTAAAAAATGACAAATGATAATCACCCGTGTGATTTTACAGTTAACACCTGGAGCCTCATCATCAAAGTGATACAAATTCCTTGACCCCCACAGCTCCACGTCACACAGTAGCCTCTCTTTGCCCTGCCTCTCACCCTGGAACTCAGACTCGGCTGCACAAAAACAGCTAGAGTGGTTGGAGCTGTCTCTTGGAGCCCGTGGCTGAGGGGTTCTCCATCAGAGGGAATGCCAGGCTTTCCACGGTTACTGCAAACTTTGTCTTTTTTTTTAATTAGAAAATATTATTTTCTAGTTGTAAAACTAATACATGCCTATTTTAAAGATTTGGAAATTACCGGTAAATTCCACTTTGAGATTTGGAGTTGCCCCACCCGAGGGACATTTCGACATAGCAGTAAATGTCATCGGGATATTGCCCAGCCATTTGAGGGGTGTGGAGGACTTCGTCTGCTACATCTCATATTAGCCGTTGTATGCACAGACTGTTGGATAAATCATCCTTGTGCCAGGGTTTCTTGTGCTCTTCCTGGTGAGCATCCAATGAATGCTCTAAATTGGGAAAGGAAAGAGATCATGGCTCTCTTTTTTTGTGGTGGCTGCTCAGAGCCAAGTTGGTGGCCCATTGCAAATACACAGGGACTCAAAGAAGGAAAAGAAAAGAAAACGCACAGGATGTCAGGGTTTGCTTTCTATGTCTTCACCTCCCACCCGGCTTCGTCTCAGTTTCTTCTCTCATTTTCCCTTTGCCCTGGTTTCCTCACTCTCCTGCTTGAAATTTTCCTTGTATGTGGTAATGTGCTCCATACATTTTCGCGAGCCAATTTAAATCCTTCTAAGAATAAGGCAGGATATAAATAAAGAGGGCAAGAAACAGGTGGAGTAGGCTTTTGTATGGTTTGGCTGTACTTTCTTGATAGAATCATAAGCTCCACGAGATCAAGGATTGGCAACTTTTTTTCTGTAAAGAGCCAGCTATTTTAGGCTTTGCAGGCCCTAGGTCTCGGTCACGACCACTGAATGCTGCCATTGTAGTTCTGAAGCAGCTGCAGATGATATGTAAACGAATGGGCATGACTGTATTCCAATAAACCTTCTTTACGGAAACAGGTGGTGGGCTGGATTTGTTCCACAGGCTGTAGTTTGCTGACTCCTGACCTAATTTGTCCCCTTATTTTATAAATAAAGAAAATGAAAGGGGTGGGGGAGAGGGCTTTTCTAAGCTCTTATAGCACAAGAGGGAATGATACCGCCATGATTCACAATGGGACAAGTATAGACCCACAGTCACACACATGGGTAGATACAGGCACACACCTACACTGTGCACATCACCACCTTGTTTCTATATCTGCTTGTTCATTTCCATTTTGATATCTAAGTGCCGATCTCTGCAAAAACTGACTCTGTCTTGGTCTAGCATGGCCTCATCTCAAGCTGTAAGAAATGTCTACACTGCCTGAACTGTGTATCTCCATCCTCTTTCCAGATTCAGGGCTTTGCACGTCTCTTCAAAGATTGGCCTGGCCAATACAGCTACCAGCTACTTGAGCAAAGTTGGAGCTCTTAGAATTACTCTTTCTAATTATTTCCCCCACATCCCCACGCTACTACATTTGACGGTTGCTCCAGGAAACATACACATCTAGTTCCATGAACTGAAAACATATGTTACTTGCTTTAACATCTGGGGAATGATGTACACAAGCAGGGAGACAGAAAACTCCAGTTTTTCCCTTTATCCTCCTAAATATCTTGCACGTGCGACATTTTACATCAACATTATATACATAGCCTGGGCCAACTTGTCCTTATCTCCTAAGGCCCAAAGGAAATATCTATCAAATACACCCTTCAAAGAATTAATCCTGTTGCTTTAATAGAGTTAACTGGTTGTGCTCATTGCTCTGCAACTTGCACATGAAATCATGCAAATTAAACAGACCGGGGGTGCACGTGGGCCATGCGCTTACTGCGTTCATCTCCCCCTGTAGGTGGCTCATGCTGCAGGTGACATTTATCATAGCATCCTCTCCGTCTCCACACACAGCTCACACTTCCACCCCACTCTCACTTCTCATCTATGCGCTCCCCCCCCCCTTATTTTTCCTTTTTCCATTTTAGGCAAATCTACGTAAAATATATCATCAGCAAATGTCCATGTGAGCAGAGGTCTCACACGGACAGTCTGTATATTTTAAAATAAAAATGCCCACACAGTGGACAGGAATATCTTGTTATCTATGCTGGCGGGAGTAAATTGAGGTTTCATTTGAGTTATTTGAATCCCCCTAAAAGAAGCTTCTGTTTAAAGGAACCACATAATAATTCCCCTCCAGAGCTTAATAACAGCGATTCCTTTTATCCTGGGCATGGTAGAGAGTTCACATTTTGGGTATGAGTCAAAAAGTCAAAGAAGATACATACTCTTTATATTATTAGACATGGAATTTTATCACTATCTGATGGAAGATGCACTAGATTGCACTAGGTTTGCTCTCTGTGACCCACTGGGTGGACCTTTGGGTGGGAAACCAATAATCAGAGAAGTCATTAATGGATCAGGTGGTGAGCTGCCTGTCCCGGGAGAGGTTCAAGGAGAGGCAGGATCACGTTGGGTGGCACTTTTGCTCTCGGGTGGTTGGGCTTCATCTGTGTGGCTGTCTTTGATTGGGTTCTACAGAACATGAGATCAGGAAATGCTCCAAGATAAGGATAGTTCCTGGCAACTTGGACAGACTTTAGTCCTCATCTCTTCCTCAAGATTGCCAATATCAGCCTTCGTCTTTATGAGGCTTGAAAGAGTCCTGCAGAATGAGACCAGAAAGACTTTGTTTTGCCTAGCATTTCCCATTCTTATTTTACCATGGGACCCTAATCCCTGAAACACCCGTGGGTACCACAAGGAACACACTTTGGGTAACATTAAACTAGCCCCAAGACCAGCAGACTACGGCCAATGGGCCAAATGTGGCTTGGTGCTGTTTGGTACAGCTCATGGGCTGACAGTGGTTTTTACATTAAAAAAAAAAAATCAAAAGGGGACTGTTTTGTGACTCATGAAAATTATACGACATTCACATTTCCATGCCCATAAACAAAGTTTTATCGGGACACAGTCACACTCCTTTGTTTATATATTGTCTGTAGCCACTTTCGTGCTACAATGACAGGTTGGGTAGTGACAGAGTCCAGATAGCCTGCAAAGCCTAAAATAATTCCTTTCTGGCCTTGTTTGCCAACCCTTGAACTTGACCACCCAGTTCCCCTTCAGTCCTAGGACTCTCAATGTCCCTCTGTTGGAGGAAGGCTCGACTGGCTCCACAGTTCTCCGTGGCACAAGATAATGGGTAATATGTAACATCGGGCCCCTCACCATAGAGACATGCCTAAATTTATGTCTGTAAGCTCAAGGAGACCCTGCTGTAGAAATGGAGAAACAGAAGCGGGAGTCAAGTGGGCCCCCAAGTTCACCAGTTGGGCTCCGCATATGGGTTTTCATTTCCCAATGAACTTCTCTGGGAGTTTGGTATCAGGGTCACTCCCTAAGCCTCCTCCCTCCTCCGTGTCTGCTGCAGTTGGTCTCGGCTTGCATCATCCTGCAGGACCCCCAGCTCAGAGTCCAGTCCTTCCCAGGGAGTGGCTCCTGGTGCCTGAGCCTGCACTGGCTGCCAGTCTGCAGGCCACACGCTCTGTGCGCCAGGTTTCTTTACTGCATCCTGTAAAGAGCAGCTGCTAATTTTATTAGCTGGTGTGTTGGCTTCTCCACCCTCCCCAGGACTGCTGCAGGAATGAAGGAGAATTTTAGAAATCAGTCCTCAGGAGCTGCTTCATCTTGGCCACATATCTCCGGTTCCGGGCCTCTGGCTCTCCAGGCCTACTCATGCTGCTGTCACCCCTCTCTCCGGGGGTCTTAGGGTGGAGCTGGGATGCTTGCTTTGTCCTTCTGTCTCATCCAACTGTCCATCCACCCATCAACATCCCTTTATCTATCTGTTCAGTTGACATACATTTCTCGGTGTTTTCCAGCACACAGGACTGTACAGGCATACAGTCAGTGGGTGCCTGATAAATAAGACAGAGCACAGGCTAGGTGGGGCCCTCCTCTGCTTGTCCACCTTGTCTCTCTGTTTTAGCTTCTCTGTTTGGGCCAGGAGATAGGAGCCCTGTTCCCTTTGCCAGTCAGCTTTATCTGAACCAGAGCTCCTACTCTCTTTCCATCTGGTCTGGCTCCTTGAGTCTCTCAATTGACTGGAACCAACAAAGAGGGTAGCTGGGCACTTAGCACCCCCAAACTCTAGCTTCTGTTTTTCCTCTCCTCCTGGAGAGTCTTTGGGAAGGAGATGCTAGGGCTGCTGTTTGGTACAGCAGGGCAGTTAGGAACCCAACTGCTAAAGCCCCAGCTCCAAGCTCTAAAGTCCCTGGTCTTCCACCCTAGGCAAGTTACTTTTCCTTTTGGTGCCTCAGTTTCTTCATCTGTACAATGGTGACAATAAGAGGCTCTTAGGGTGGTCATGAAAATTTAATGGATTAATGCATGTAAAATACAGAGAAAAGTGCCTTTTACATGGTTAGCACTTAATAAGGATTAGGTGTTATTATTCTTTTTGCTACTGTCTGGGTGAGCCCAGTCACCATGCCATGGAGGAAATGGGCTGGGGTGGAAACACACAGTCGGAGAATAAAGAATAAATCTCCCTGCCGTCCCGGAATAGAGATGGGAGTGGCCCTCAGACCGCATCAAATCCAGATGTCCTCTGTGGGTGCTGAGCTGCTCCGAGCACGGCCATTTGATAGGGGTCTGGGTGTCCCAGGCGGGCCTTGGTTTGGGTCCAGCCAGCTGATGACATTCGCTCCATGCACACACTCATTTCAGGTTCACCCAGGCCCTGCCATTCCTGAAGCTGGCTCAGGCCAGCCTGAGTCACCACTGTCAAGTCAGCCAGGAAATTCTCACTTCATGTATCCTCCCCGAGTTGGCCGGGGGCTGGAGGGCGGGCTGGACTCTCTCTGGGGCTATGCGTTGCGGCCGCGGGTGTCACAGGAAACCTCTAGGCAGGCTGACAGATGAGTCGTATGGAAAGAGGGTCAAGTGCGCTCACTGTGGTCCCTTTGTCCAGCCCTCCCTGGGTGTGGGGTGTGGCCGATGGGGCAGAGACAGGGCTGGTTTCCAGAGGGCACCTCACCAGTGTGTGGGAGGGGTGTGTAACATCCATTTTGCTGGGTGGCAACCATGAATAATACATGAGAAAGATGTGGGAAAGTGTGCTAAGACCTCAGAAGGTAAGGATGCAGATTGTGGCGACTCGGGAGCAGCTCCTCTGGGCTCGTCACCCACTCCTCCAGCAAATAGTGCTTGAGCACCTACTACTGGGCGTCCACTGCTCTTCCAGGCACTGGGCACGTACTGTTCTCCTTGTGAAATCTACAAAGTGAGCTCATCCAAGATATTGAAAGTGAAAATGTTCTGCCTGCATTTTGCTTGAATGCTTTTGGGTGGGTCTGTGACCCATCAGTTCTTGGGGAGACCTGGGGTCTGGCTCATCTAAGCCTGATCCCACATCCTACACCTTCCAGGTGCTGGACTGAGGGGCCTGAGCAAATGTATTTATACGACTAATGTTAATATAACATCCTCCTTCCTCCCTCCTTCCCTGCCTCCCTCCCTTCCTAACTAGAGGGAGCTGATGCCCCCTGGAGTCATTGTAGGAAGTAGAATGTCCATATTTGGAGCCACATCTTGGCTTTCTTCCACTTGGGAGAGTAGTTTTCTTACTCAGCTTTTGCCCCAAGGACCTTCAGAGGATGCTGATGATTTAGGATTCCATATTTGTTAGAAAAATATCCTGATGGAATGAGGCTCTCCTTAGGGCCTCCATCTCAGCTTCAAGGAAGTTTGTTTAGCAGGGAGACTCAAAAATAGAGATGATGATGACAAAGTCGTCAGCCTTTATTGGAACACGTGCTTGGAAAGTCACACTGGGGGCCACACACATGCCGATGTTTCCAAGTTTAGTTTACTAGGCTAAGTGTAGGGAGGGGGCAGACCGATGCGTGCCTACAGGCCCCAAACATTCAAATCTGGCATCCTAGGAGCCCCAGTTTTAGGGCCTAGGTCCAGAAAGAGTTTTTTTCCAGAAAGCAGCTACTTCAGGGAAACAACAGCAATCCACCATTTGCTCTAAATATTTTATGGCAAAAAATGTTCTCTCCTGCTTGACAAACGAGGGAACTAGGACAGAAGAGTTGCTTCTTTCTCTTTCTTAAGGAATTAGGGCATACAGAAACTCAATTAAATGTACCCAAGCCTCTTAAGCACCAGGCTGTCTTTTTTGCTCATCCAGTTAATTTTAGTTCATAAACTTGGGCTTGTGTTGAAATGGAAAGCCCAAGGTGGGAAGACAGGGGCCTCTCTGAATGGAAGCTTGGTTCTGAGTTTAGAAGACTATAGGGTCAGAGATTTTTCCCTGGGGCCTTGAGGGTTACCTTCAAAGTTTTAAAGTTTTAAAGTTTAAAGTTTTAAAGTTTCTGCTTGCCCTCACTGGGCAAGCAGACCTCTGGGCCTCCCTTGTTTATTGACAGTGGGGAATCCAGAAAGTAAGTGGACTGGGCTCACCAGCACCTCCACATGCACAAGGAGACCAGGATCCAGCAGCTTCATCCGAAGGGGAGAAAGCGGCAACTTTCTAGAACTGCTCCCAGATTCTGTTTTAGCAAAGAGGCTGAATTTTGACCTTTTCCCCTTTTCCCTTTTTAGCCTCTGTGTGTGTGTGTGTGTGTGTGAGTGTGGCTGCTGGTGAAGCAACTGTCCTGAAGGAAACAGAACAGCTCACTGAAAAGGAGAGAAAGAAAAGACCCCTTTCTTGCATCGTTCTCTAAAATTCGATCCTTGCTTAGCTCTAAAAATAGCTTGAAACAGAGGCTGAATAACAAGAAGACGGCATTTCCGAGGGCAGGGGCTGCCGGCTGGCCGGGCTCCCTGGCTCCCTGGCTGCTGCACAAGCCTGCTGGGGTTTTGCTGGCATCTGAGCCCCGACTCCCCCAGGCGAGCTTGGGGTTTGAAATCCCAAAGGTAGGGGGCACTGGTGGGGTTTCCAGACCATTCTCCTTGTATGTCTTTCTAAACCAAGGGCCTGCAGGTGACTGCATTGGTTGGAGAGTCCATCGGCAGCTAATTGTATCAGCTGGGCGTTTGCAGAGATGGCTGCCCGTGCTGATGCCCTGGGGGTGGAAAATAACTTCCTGCCAATGGAGCTCTTGTTTGCAAGAGCTGCTTAATCCCCCATTCACCTGTGTGGGCTCCCTGGGGAGTGACCACAGGATCGTTGTCTCCCTCTGAGCCATGGGATGGTGGGCAGCTTGGTTTCTTGGCCACCTTAGATCTCCCCAGAAAGAAAGCTCAGATCAGCAGAAAGAGGGGAAACCGTTTCCTTGCCTGTGTTCACGCCCTGTATCTCTCAGGGCAGTGGGGATTGAAGATGGTGTTGGAGATCAGCTTGGGATATGAGTGTAGAGATGAGAAGCATTTATTTTTATCTAAGGTCAGCAGAAAAGTGGGTTCTCATCTTTTCTCTACTTGGATCTTTCTGGGTGACCTTGGACAAGTCAGTTCCCTCTTCGAGGCCTTGGCATCTCCATTGATAAAATGAGCGGGCAGCAGTAGTTTGTCTCTAAGTTTCCTTGTTGCTCAAAATGTCTCTAAGTTTTCTCATTCCCTTTAACTGCTCTTCGGTCAGCCAAGGCAGCAGGGACTTTATTTTTTTTTACTGCTCACCTACTGTGTGCTTAGCACTGTGCTGGGCATTAGGGGAGCTACAAAGGGAGAAAGAAGACTGGTCCTTTTCTTAGCTGCCGGAGCAATTGGACAGAACAGGGTATAATCAGGGAGCCTCCCTGCTCAGCCCTCCACCGGCTTTGCATTCCATGTACAATAAAATCCGCAACCCTGAGCATGGACTTTGTGAGATACGGCCCCGCCTCCAACTCATCACCTACCCTTTTCTTCTCTCCCCTCTCCTTTCCAGGTGGATTTCAATATGTAGAGAAGGAGGGGGCATCTGGGTGAAGGCAGCAGGGCCTTGGGTGGGGAGCTGGGTGGGTGGAGGATGCTTGGGAAGAGGAGGCCACATCCCAAACGACCAGCTCCTCCCCAGGTGGGTTGTTTTCCTTTTAACCAGGGGTTCTTAACCGGGGATCTGTGAGCTTGAATTAAAATTCAAAAAAACATTATTCTTGTGGGGACGTGTTGGTGCAGGTGTGATGTATATACACAGTATAGTGTGGACTTAGTAAGGGGTCCATGGTTTTCACTTGCTGGCAAAGGGGTCCTGGAAACAAAAAAGGCCAAGAACCCCTGCTTTAAACCATCTGATCCTTGGATTCCCTTCTTTGAGCCATCCTCACAGAGTTCTGATTTGGTGTTAAACGTGGTAACCTCACTAGATAAAAACTGACTGGCAGAGCCTCTTTTACAAGTTAGCAGACTCTGCTTGGTCAAAATGCAGCCTCTGTCCTCCACTCTCCAAATTGCTGTGACTGAACTGCTGCTGGTACAAGTCCTCTTGTTCCTGGAAGTCCTTTCCCCTTCTAGAGGCTGAAGTAGCCTCTTTGTACCGGTAAACATTTCAGCTGCCGCACATTTATTTAAAATAATAGCCAGCAGAGGCTCCCGGGAGGGGCTGAAGACCGAGGAAACCTTACTGTGGTGAAAGTCATTTTTTATTCCTGCGACAAGGTAGCGTGCTTGGGGGGCTGGCGGGGAGCTGCCAGGTGAACCCCAAGTTGTGGGTGATTAGTGAGTTTGGCATTGCAGAAGTTCCCCCAAAAGAAGCTTAATTTTAGGCTAACTTCTCAGGTGAACTTAGAAAAACAGAAGAGCAACAAGCCCTTAATTGGCCAATTCAAGTGTTTACAATTCAATGAACATGATTTAAGCAAAGGTGGTTCAGAATCTTAGGAGGAAGAGCCGAGGCCTTTTCTGGATGCTAAATTACAGAAACGTCACTGTTTCTCTGCCCTTCGTGCCCAGTTAGCAAACCAGTGGGCCTGTCTGGTTGTTTTCTCCGGAAAGTTGCAGCGCAGGAGCAGGTTTCCATAGCACCATGGCCCAGGGGGAGTTACTGTGTTGGGGGCTAAGGGTTGTCTCTAACACGACAAACCTTGTACAGGCAATTGGGCGAAGGCACCCTCCCAGCACCGAAAGATCCGGCTCCTCTTCCCCAGGCTGAAATGGAGAGATAGAGAGAGAACAGAAATAAATAAGTAACCAGAGTCTTTTTCATTTAAGTCTCTTTCAGAAACAGCCTCTGGTGCTAATTATTTCTGCTGTGGATTTTGTCAGGCCTTGAATCCCAATCCTTTTTCCATAGGTGAGATAGTTTCAGAGATGCAAAATGACATGGAAAACAATCCGCTTTCCTGAAAGATAATTTTGCGTACATTAAACAGACATATTAAGCCATTTACAAGAGAGCTGTTTGTTCTCAGGGATCTGGAGGAAATCTGAATTTCTAATTCTGGGCTCTTTAATAATTTTCAAAAGAACTGAGGGCAATAATTAAATATCTTTGAATTTCCCCAGGCAGTCTTCTATCCCATGATCTCAAAGCATTTGAAAAGGAATAGAATTCCCTACCTTGATGAAACCCTTAAGAGGGCAGAGGGGCCATCAGTCCAGGAGGAGCTCTGAGCAGAAGAGGGGCAATCTAAGGTAAAGAAGCTCAAGTAAAATGTACAAGGTCACTTTTGCAGCTTTAGACATGGAGTTGAGTGAAGTGCCTTCATCCCAGTCTTTTATGTCTTTAAGGTCTGTTCTTGGTTGCTAAGACTTGGAATGAAGGCCAGAGAGAAAACAGAGGCAGAACTTAATTAAGGGTGTCTGTAATCAGATTGCACCTAACAGGTAGAATATTATATAGCTCTAGTGTTCAAGGATTAGAAGGAATCTAGTCCGGGGACAATGAACACGTTTATCCCCTGGGTCCATTCTGATTGACTGGTGGTGGTTACCACAAATGCTGCGCGGAAGAGTCGAGACTCAGCAACAAAGAGTAATCAGGGCTCTGCTCGCAACGTGCTGTAATCGATTAGTGATGTCTGCCATGAGTGCCAACTTGGAGAGTGGCAGACCAATGTCATTTATCCCTCAGCTATCTCTGTTCTAGATCATTTTCCCAAGAGCTTTACTTTGTGTGTGAGGCCCGGACTGGTAAAGTGACTTGTTCAAGGTCACGGAGTCTGTCACAGGCAGCAAATGGACCTGGACCCATGTCTCCTGGCTCTGTCTAGTATTTGATACCCCAGCTCTATAAGTTTGAGCTCAGAGGAGTGACAAAGTTGTCAGCTTCCTATAGATGAGCTTTCTTTTCTTTCTTTTTTTTTTTTTATACTGCAACCATCTGGAGACTTTCTGTGGTATTTGGAGCAGTGGAGGGAATGGATTTCAGAGCCACAGTGATTCTACAGACAAACAAATGCGCAAGCAGAATTTCCCCCATTCATTATGTACATTCTCAAAATTGTCTTATCCCAGAGCACACCTTGATTGCAGCCCTCCCACTTCAAGGCTTTCCCCTTAGCCCACTCCCGGGGTTTCATCCTCCCAGCTTCTGCAGATGCCGATCCACGCTCCCCACTCCCCCGACACCGTAAAAAGCTTTTGGTGGGGGTTGGTGCATCATCATTTCCTCTCTTGCTTCAGAAGCCTCACCTCCTGTTTCTTCCTGTTTTCTCCCTTACTGTTTTATCTCGTCAGCTATGCATGCTCACATCTTAATGGCTGAGCTTACAAAGATGAATACATTTTGCTTCTCACCCAAAGCAGTTTCTTCCCTGACTTGAATGGAAAAATCTGCAAAAGGTGCAAGATGGGAGAAAGGGCAGAGTCCTGAGCTTCGACCTGGGAGCCATAAAAGTTTGCTATGATTTTATAGCCTCGATCAAGATGAAAATGAGATTCCAAGGCTTCAAATATGAAAGATAAATAATAAAGGCAAAACTCCAGCTTTTGTCAAAGCACGATTCTCTTTGCCAATTTTATGAAAGACATAACCTTTTTCAGGAATTGATACAAAAGTGGGGCTGGGTAAAGGATTCTAGGCAATTGGCAGAGCCTGGGGAAGATTGACAAATCATGTTCTTGGGCCACGTCTCACTCCCAGACTCCTCATCCATTCCCCAATTTTTGTTCCTTCCTTTCCAATGAAATGTGAATTGGAATAGAAAGCCCCATTAGCTGTAAGACTGGGTTTAGATTCTGGGTTTGTGAGTTATAGGACATTATAACAGATAGAATTGCGGTTCAATGTACCCAGCTATCTTTCACTTTTTTTTTTTCAATCCATTTTACCCCACCCCGTTTTTGCTGTTTTGTGTCCATTCGCTGGGCAATTCTCTGTGTCTGTTTCCTGCCCTCTCCTCTCATCCTTCTCCTCCTGTCTTCACCTGGATTCGATCCTGGGAACCTCAGATGTGGGAGAGAGGCATTCTGCCACCTGCGCCACCTCAGTTCCTGGTTTTCTTTCGGCGCGTCTCGTCTTGGCTCTCCCCTGCGTCTCTCCTGTTACATCATCATCTTGCTGCGTGGTTCGGCAGGGCCTGGCAGCTCACCCGCTCGCAGGGCCTGGGGGCATACCTACACACCTTCTATATTTTTCTTTATTTTACCGGGAGGTCCTGGGGATCGAAACCAGGTCCCTCCATATGGGAAACGGACGCCCAACCATTTGAGCCACATCCGCCCCCTATCTTTCACTTTTGAGGTAGCCAGGATTCTTTGTCAGGATCGCATTTGCCATTTTGCCTTCAGTAACCAGCCACGTGAACCTGGGAAAGGCTCTGCCCAGGAAAGTGCCATGTTTCAACTTCCCTGGAAACTTCCCAGGGCTGTGGGCAGCCGAGGTATTGCTGTGGGTAGTCAACAAAATGCCCAAGGAGAGCTCCCTCAAGGTTGCTGATGGTGTGAATGAATCGCTGGGAAACTGCTATAGACCTCCTCCATCGGGCGTCTTGCCAAGTCCTATGGATTTGCCCCTCTCTGCTGTCTTGGTTTAGATCCTGTGACCTCTTCCTTCTTCCCTGTTACTTTCCCTATTGGCCCCATCCCCTTCCTTCAGTCCATCTTGTTCACCATTATTAGATGAACCTTGTCCAAAACCCTCTTTGCTAAGTTCTAGCCATGGCTCAGACACCGTCAGTGGCCTCCCGTGGCCTCAAGCCCACCCTCTTCATACAGGTGGTCAGGGCTTACCATCACTCAGCCCTTGCTTTCTGTCCAACTAACTGCCTATCTATTCTTCTCTGTTCACTCCATGTGTCCTTATCCTCCACCATCTTTAAGAGGCAGCTCATGAGCTTTCCCACTTTGTAATCCAGCACTCTTTGAACACATTTCCCATACAGTTGTGCATGTGACAATGTCATCTGCCTTACAGAAGGGCAGCACAGCAGAATGTTTCAGAGCACAGGCTGAGGTGCCAGACTGGTTGAGTTTGACCTTTGCTCCTCCATTTACTAGTGTGACCTTGGGCCAGTTACAGGGGACTGTATGCGTACCTACCTTGTAGGGTTCTTATGAGGATTAAGTGAGCTAATATTTATAAAGTGCTGAGAACAGTAACTGGCACAGACTAAGTATTATTTATATTGTTTGTTAAATATATATAGCAAGCTATAAATTCCTCGAGAAGAGGAAATATGTATTTTATTTTATTTTATTTTATTCATTTATTTATTTATTTATTTTTGGAAATATGTATTTTAATTTTATAATCCCTTTGTCTTGTACTGGGTTGAGCTAATTTTGGACCAGATTGCTGTGAGAATGGAATATAAAAAGAGACAGAAGGGAAAAGGAGTACCTGTGAGAGCACTTTGTAATTTCTTCATTCATTTGACTGATATTTATTGAGCATCTGTATGTAGCAAGCTCTCTGCTAGATAATTGTTGATCACAGTAGAATGAGATGCAGTCTCGACTCTCAGGGAGCACTCAATGTAGGGAAAACACATACGTGTAAGCCAGTAACTAAACATATTGAATGTAATTGTGTGGAAGACATGTGGCAAACAGTCTGTTCCCATCCCATGTTACAGAGGAGAAAACCAAGGAATAGAGGGTTTTCATTGACTTCTGTAAGACCATCCATCCGTCCATAAGCATCAGAGCTGGGATTTGAGCCTGGGTTCAACTGACTCAGCAGCTCGGGCCCTTCTGCTGTGCCATATGTTCTTCATTTAAGAATGTGTAAAGGAATGAATGTGTGTGTGAAAGAATGAATTGGGAAATTCCAAAGACACATGGCTCCAGAAAGAGAAGATCAGATCAGGAATTAGCCATAGAAGATGAATTCCAAGTCAGGTTGGGCAAGTAGCAAAACCCTGAAACCATAGCCATTTGTTCAGTCAAGCATTTGCCAAGGTGGGCGTTGGGGTGGTTTCATTGCTGCCCTTTTAGGGTCCACCTCCCCATTATTACCATACCTGTGTGCCCTCCAGACATTTCTGTCTGTGACAAGGGTGGCTTTATTTCCTTCTCCCCCGAGTAACACCTAGGACAAAACGTGGAAGTGATGATGGATGGAAAAGGCACACAACTGTGTCCTCTTTGATCTACTTTCATCATAATGGGCCCATTTCGAAGGTTTCCATAGGTACAGGGACAATGCCTCTCCACTGGGCTTCATCAGCCACTGAATGCTCAAGGAGCCAGGGAAAAGTCTGGAGTGAGGCTGGCTGGTTTCCATGGAAACCACTGCTTGCCTCAACCCCGCACACATCCTTCCCTCTGTCTATGCGGGCAGGTGTTTATTTATTATTGGCATGACCCGGGAGTGCCAATGTGGCTGCGTAGGTGCCATCCCCACCTGCTCTGCTGAGGTCACTCTCTCAGTTTAGAGATGGACCTACAGCTGCGTGGCCAGAGGCTCAAGATCTGCTCCACCAGGAAAAGCTCTCCGGAAGACTCTAAACATTGTGTTGTTGATGTGATGACTGCCATCCCTGGGGCGTCAGAGAAGCCGATCTAGAACCACTGGAGTCTGACACCATCTAGGGTCCTGCAGTGAATCGCAAACTGCCCTGGAGAGCGGATGGTGACGCATGTATCTTTCATAAACATATGGCTTATTGCTCTTCCCTGGGGATTCCCGTGAGCTGCCTGAGTGTGCACAAGCCTGAGAGGCTCTAGACGTGGGCTGCCCAGTATGGGAGTCCCTGGCCCCACGTGGCGACTGAGCAGTGGAACGTGGCTGGTCTGAACCAAGAGGTGCTGCCAGCATAACACATGCCCTGGATTTTGAAAACTTCATACCAAAAGAAAGCCTGGAAAATACCTTCTAATTTTATAGCGATTACAGCTTGCAGTGATAATATTTTGGCTGTTTCAGTTAACTAAGCTATATTAAAATTAATTTCACCTCATTCTTTTTACTTTCTGTAAACGTGGCTCCTGGAAAATTTAAAATTATGTAGGTGACTCCCCTTTATGTTTCTTTTGAAGCAGACTTTAAACGCAGGCTTATGGCTGTTCTCCCCCATTTACCCACTCTGTGACCTTGGACCGGTTACTTCACCTTACTGTGTCTCAAGTTCTTCATCTTTAAAATGGGAATGACGATAATACCTACTCCCCTGAGTTGAGTTAATGCACTTAAAGTGCTTAGAACAGCGTCCAGCACGTGGTAAGAGCCTAGCAGGATTCCACGTGAACCTGTTGGTGGACTCCCCATTCCATTCCCTCGTGAAACTGCACACAGCAGCTCCCCTGGCGGGCAGAAGGCTGACTCTGCGATGCAGGGGAATCACCCCACAGGGAGCTTTTAATCAGACATCACTGATGAGCGCTTGATGGATGGTTTTCCTTCTCTGGATGATCCCATATGACTTTTCCTAGATGAAGGGCCCCCCGCTGAGTCTTAGATCAGCTTTGTGACAAAGAAAGAAAGAGGGCAAAAGAAAGGTGCCTGAATCGGGAATCCTCTGATGTGTGCCTCCTTGTCAGGGCAGGTCTGAATCAGTTTCACTCAAGCCTGCCGATGCTTACTTGCGTGGTTCCAAGATATGTGGTGTTTGACACTGGGTTGCCCCGAGTTCTTCCTCTCGGAGCCCTATTTTAGGACCTTTTATAGGGGTTTGTGCCCATGAGGAAGGTGTCTTGAGGGCATCTGAGAGGAAGAAGGGCCTTATCTAAAGTTGTTTTTAAGTTAGCAATTGGAGAAAATAAAGTAATAAGTGGGTTTGGGATTGCCCTCACAATTATTTTGGACTGTGGAGAGTTTGTTGGGAACTCCAGGGAACATGGAGGTATTTTTTGTTTTGAACCTTAGACCTCAGTCATTGGGTCTCGACAAACTCAAGTCTCAATTCAAATAGAAACTTTTGCCTAGAGCAATAGAATTTTAGTGCTAGAAGTTACCTCAGAGAGACCTGGTAGTTCTGCCTCAGATTGCAGAGAAGGAAACTGAGGCTTTGAGGGTGCCTTGGAGTTTACATAGCAAATTAGTGTCAAGTCATATTTTTTTGAAGGAGTTTTTCTTATATTTTCTGTAACTTTCAATTATTTTTAAAATAAATCTCCCCCCCATTTAAAATTACTCCCATTCTCTGTTCCCCATATATTTCATTTTCCCATAGCATTTATCATTTCCTAACGTATTATATACTCCGCTTATTCATTTCATCGTCTGTCTCCTCCCATCCCCTCTAGAATCCATACTAGCTCCATAAAAGCAGGGGTTTCTGTCTGTTTGGGTCACTGCTGTATCCTCAGCACCCTGTGCCTAGAACAGCCTCGATGCTCTGGAAATATTTGTTGACTGAATGAATGAGAGCCCAAATGGGTCGCATAGGTCCATCTTTGTGAAGATAAGCTCTCCAGTCATCTAATTCAGAGTCCCTTGGAAAGAAATAGGAAAGTTATGCTCTAAGGTCAGAAAGACATGGAGTTGCCCAGAACTAGGAGACGAGTGCTGACTTTCTAATAGAGCATAAGTTTGGAGATTGTGTGTTCTCTTTTGAAGTGGAAAAGTCACTTTCTACGACCATGTCCACTAGCTGGCTTGAAGTAAACAGCAGACAGAGCGGAGCGGATGCTTGCAGCGTTGTTCCTTCAGAACCGAAGGGATCTTTAATATACGGTGGTAGGCTAAGGGGAAAGGCATTCCAAAGGAAGGGACCTGCACGGCACAGCCATCGGCGGTGGGCACGACGCTTCATTCAACAGACCTCTTTCTGCATCTGCTGTATGCTGGGCTGTGGGGCCAGATGAGTGTCTACAATTTGTTTATGGGTGCGTTTGAGGGAATAAGGGTTTGTGAGGGGAATGTGGAAGGAGGGAAGGATGAACATTTTCTGCCAAGTTCCTGAAACATGTCTTAATTCCTTGATAAAGAAGCCTAAGTAAGAAAGTAATGCAAAAAAAGAGAGATTCTCTTCAAAGGAGCCATGCTAGAGGCTCTAGATTAAAGGATTCCTTTGTGAGGGAAATAAAGGAAGAAGAGAGAAGTAATTTAGTGGTTGAACCAGTGGCTGAGTGAAGAACTGAAATAGGAGAAATGCTCCTCAAAATCAAGTCTAGGATTGCCTTCCGAAAGAAGGCTCACAGCGGGGGTGGGAGGCACTGAGCTGGAGGGCTCATTGCGCAAACCCAGAGGCAGGGACCAGATGCGATGTGTAAGTCTTTGGTAGAACCTGAAGAATGTTCTCCAGGCTGTGTATGAGAAGCAGATGAAACTGAGTATGATCCCTTTCACCTAATAAAAGAAAGAACTGAGAATTTAAAATTTCCAAAAGATTTTTGTTTCGTCTATACATGTACATACTCATTCATTCTTTTTCTCCCTCTGAGATGAACTGTTGTAAAGCCAGTTAATAATAAATGCTAAAATTTATTAAGGATCTGCTAGGTGTCACACATGGTGCCAAGTGTTACATTTTTAATTTTTACATCCCTTCTCCGAGGTAAGTGCTCTATTTATCTGTTTTCTATGGAGTCTGTAGATGAGGAAACTGTGACTTGGGGAGGTTTTTTTTTTTTTTTTTAAGGAGGTACTGGGGATTGAACCCAGGACCTCATATATGGGAAGCAGGTGCTCAATCACTGAGCTACATCTGTTCCCTTGGGGAGGTTATTAAGTAACTTACCTTAGTCAGTGGTAGCTCTAATGGAAATGCTGGCCTATGTAGATGCCAAATATTTTATATTGAAAAATAATACAGCATAGCGTTCTGGGGCAGGGATGAAGAACTTCTGGCCTGTGAGCTGGGTGGTCTTGATACAATTTTATCTCATTAAGGAGGCAACCTATCTTTCACACCAAGAGGCAACTTCCCCTTTAACACCTGTGATTGTAAATATGTAACATAGCTTTGAAAGTCTATGATAATCTCACAAAATTAGCTCTTCCTTTATGACAGTTTCTCCTTATCTCTCATTTTATTCTTGTCTTTTGTTTTCTTGTTTTGATTTTTTCTTGATGCCTGCATCCTGGTGACTTTCTCAGTCTCCTCTCTGCTTCTTTTCTGTCACTCTTGTTTTCTCTTCCTATATATTTATGCATCTGTTTACCTTTCTTTAGTTTTCCCTTCTTTCTCTGTACCTATCAGTTTCCCTCAAGTGTGTTTGTATTGCTTGTTGGTTAGAAGAGAGTTTTATGCTTTAATTTTTAAATTGTTAATGATTTAATAATAATTCTCTCTTCAAAACATAACAGCGTTAAGTTGCTTTTTTGCTTAATTAGTTTTAGAAGAATATTCTGATTCCCGAATGGACAGTGGTCCTTGATGGGTGTGGGGGAAGATTTCCAATTCTGTTACCTAGCTGTCTAGAGAAATTCTTATTTGGTTATTGTCTTTTCTGGTTATTTATTACTCAATTTAACATAGAAATTATTAAATAGACACTGTTTTCTACAATATCAGGGGAGAGCCTTGCTATTCCCCAAACATCAAATGAAACAATGTGCTTGTGAACCAAGACCTTCTGAATAGAAACCAGACAATTACCAAGGGTGTCATCAGTATCTCATCTTGGTATTTTTAATTGAACAATCAAAATAAATGTACATCTAAGGGCTGTGGAAGAAACTTTTAACTCGAATTAGAACTGTCATTTAGACACTTCATAAATATTCCTATAATGAATAATAATTCTGTTTTGAAATGACTTAGGTCCTTCCTGCTAGGTGATCGATTACCTTAGATTAATTAGTTTATAATGATGATATTAGAGCTTTATATTTGCATACAGTGCTTTACACTTTTCAAGGTGCTCTCTCATACACTGTCGAAGTGGGCATTTGTACATCTTAAATACCCTGAAAGTAATGAGACCCGGAACCAAGATCTCCCTTTAGGGTGTGGAAGCTGAGGTTCAAAGAGGTCACATTACTTGCTTTATGATGCACAGCAAGTCAGTAGTGACAGTGGACCTAATCCCGGGTTCCAGACTTCAGAGCCAGGATTGTTTTCCTGAATGCGTATGGCTGGAAGGAGATGTACTATCCATGGTGCTGAAGGTGGAGAATGCCGAACTTGGCAGGCAGTTTACCAGCTTTGTGGTTGTCATCCTGGTGAGAGACAGAGTCTCCCTCCTCTCTCTGAAGAGTCAGACAAAAGCACATTTGTTAAGCTTTTCCTAGATAAGTCTTTGCCTCAGAGCTCAGGCACTTGTGAGATGGGGAGGGATGATGAGGTGGTAGAAACACAAGGATGCATAGAAAAGAGGCATTATGCACTGCGTCCCTTGGTCCACTGTGAATTGATTCCATTTGGCGGGGTGAGTCCATCCAATCATCTTGTTTTCATAGCTCATGGATTCCAATGGCATTTTGGAGGCTACTGTGACCCAGCATTTGCTTCAAGTGGATGAGTTCCAAGCATTTTCAGAATTATGACTTATTTCCTCAGGTTTTAAGCAGTTCAAACCCTGGGCACCTCCTTTGAACTCAGTAAAAAAATCATATCCCTAGAGTTGGAAGCTCATCTTATGCTGTAGGCATTGGAAAGGGTCAGTGCTCATTTAAATGGAATATCTTGTACCTGAGGTGGCTTCTCACATCTATTGAGGGCTCACGGTAGGCTAGGCACTGAGTGAAGCACTTCGCCTGCTGGTGCCTCATTTAATCCTCACATCCCCTCCATGAGGTAACCCGTATTATAATGGCAGTTTTACACATGTGGGAAAATGGGCTCAGACTGGTTGAGTGACTTGCTGAGGGTTGCAGAGATACTAAATGGTCTGCCTGGGATTTGCATCCAGCAGTCTAAATCCATGGCTCTGCCCCCAGGGATATCTTCTGAGGCCAAGACTTTCACATTTTCTCTTCAAGACCTGGAATTCTTTGTAAACTGACAAAAATCCTAGCTCTTTTGGTTAAAGGACGTGGGTGGGGAGAAGGCTGGAGCTCCATCCCTCCACACCTACCCATCCAAAGGCCCTGCAGGAGTTCTGTGAAACCCCTGGGCTTCCCGATAGAGCAGCATTCCCACCATGCTGAGGTCACCGTTCTCTTGAAACCCATCTCCTTTGAAGAGGAGGCCATTTCCATCATGCCCATTGGGTACCAGTCTCAGTTGATGCCTGCTTGTCAGACTGCCACTTCCCTGATGTAACAGCAGAAGTTCCAGCCTACTGGCTAGTTGAAGGACCCAGCAGCCTTCCTCCTTGGCCAACCTCTTGGGAAAAGTAAGCAGGCTCTCATGAGGAAACAGATGTGTGTGCTGGAGCTAGGAGGTCCCTGTCAGCAGGTCCTTGCTTGATGAGAAAGCACAGGCAGAGGAGGGGGTAAGGAAAAAATACCATTCTCCCACCATGGCTGAAGGTTGGTGAAAAGGGTCTGTTCTGTTCCTTCATCTATCCCCCTGCCCAGGACTGACTCTCCCAGCCACACGGGGAAATGATCCCTGGGGGCTTCTGTGCTGGGGAAGGGGTACAGAGCCTCACCTTGATCTGACATGTCCCCAGCCCTATTGGAAGTCTACAGGGGTCTGCTTTTCCAGGGTAGGAGTGTTGTCTGTGGGGCAGTGCAGCCACCCGTGTGGTCACAGCACCACCACATGCCACTCTACTTACCCTTATCCCTTGCCATGACAGTAGCAAGACCACTTTGGGCCTAGAGGGGCAGGACCACCAGCCTGGATGGGCCTGTGGGGTCTGCACAATACTCTGGATTTGGCAGCCAGGGGGTCTTGTTTCAGACATTTATTCATTCAACAAATACTTCTGGGTGTGTTGCAGGTATGGTTCTTGAGAAGCAGACTCTGAGGTCGAGCTGAGTGTGCAGGATGTTGATTAGGGAGTGCCTTTAGGACCAATACCTGTGGGAGGGGAGGGACCGGAAGCAGGATTGCGTAGAAGTGGAGCTGTGATGAAGGCCTGATGCAGTCTCAGCCAGCCCTGTGGGGAGGGCTGGAGCTAAAACAGTCTGCCATATTTCCACACCTCCTCCATGAAGCCTTCCCGGCTTCCCCAGCCCACATGTTTCCTCCTCCTCTTGATTTACCTTAGGACTTAATTATGTTCTCTAATCCTTTGAGACTAAACATTTCCAACAGGCAGGGGTGTTGCATGCATGCTGATTTAGGCCTTGTGTGGGATTCCTATGATCACAGTCCAGGAATCTTTGGGATTCCTATGATCACAGTCCAGAAAGCTTTGTCTGGGTATCTTTCTTCTCCCTAATAGAGATACTTCTCCAAGTCCCCTCTGGGAATCAGGCTGTTGAGAAATACTGACACCCACTAGGGATCATGGAAAATCCCACCAGCTTACCTGAAACCCAACTGGTAAAATGGCCTCATGTCAGAGCCTTTTTGGGGGTCTGTACACCCTCTACCTCATGGACCTACAAGAGGATGTATAGGGCAGACTAAGGCACCAACAAGTCTGAACTTTCCAGAAGTCCAGTGAGCCCTGTGTTTACTGGAGCTCCAGAGAGGATGGTGTTGAGGCCATATGAAGGCAGGTTTGGAAAAATCCCAAAGGTGCCCAGGCCTTGCCATCCAGCCACTCTGACCAACCACTGAATCAAATCACCAAGGGTGTGTTAAGAGGGAGAAATGTGTAAATCTTTAGAGAGCAGTGAGTTGTGAGCTGTAAATGGCTCTGGCATGTTTATAAGAAATAAGCAGACCAGACCAGAAACCCCAATAGCTTTTTTTTTAATATACGAAATTACCAAACTATAGATGTAGGGAGTGTTCTGGTTGTTAACTATTTGGGCCTCAGGAGTCTTTTGATGTATGTAGTACCTTGTGACAACGGCTTGCAAAGTGAGTTCAGACTAGCTTAAATTAGCTCAGGCCCACATGTTTGGGATGGAGGCTAGAGGCTGGAGTAGATTCCCTCTATGGCTGTTTCCAACTCCACCTTCCAAGAGTTCTGGACTCTCGTACTTGGAGTGCCTAACCATAACCTGATCTGGCTTCCTGGGAAGGGTTTGTCTCTGCCAATTTACCACCACACACGGTACTCAAGGACTGGGTGATTTTGGAGAGGGCACCAGAGTAAAGGAAGCATATCATGGTTTTCAATCAGGCATTAACATATATGGAGACCAGTCCATCTTTCCTTCCAACTCCATCTTCCACCATCTACCCTCGCCACACTCTTCTCAGCCGGCTCCTTTAGCTGCTCTCTGGTCTTGTGCATGGCTCAGTCTTCTGGCAACCAGACCTTTCTGCCCACGTTTTCTTCAGCAAAGGATGTTCTTTTGACCTATCTCTAAATAGTCCTGCTTGAGCCCTCAGGGCAAGCTTGAAATGGAATCTCTTCCACAAAATCTTCCTGGACTCACCAGCTGGAAGCAATCCCTACCTCTACTAAGTGCCTTATCAGTTAATTAGGTAGATCCAAAGTGAAAGCAGGAGCCATCTTTATTTTGTGTAAACCTAGTGGATGGGTGGAAAGATGGATTAGTAGAGAGGTGAATAGATGAATGGAAGGAAACATGGATGGAGGGATGAATGAATTGTAGCCTGGTTAGGGAACACTATATTTCAGCTGTAAAAGGGGCTAATAACAATAGCGCCTACCTCATCATATGAGAATTAAATGAGCTAGTACTTAGCTATTGTTGCTATTTTTGAGAATACCTCCATAAGATATGCAAATTCTATGAGGACATTATTCTTTTAAAGTTTTGTCTTAAAATCAAAGATCTGTAGGGCTGATGTATTGCCCCAACTAAACCCACACCCTCATGTTCCTGATGAAGCAACTGAGTCCAAAAGAGGAAATGGGGAGGGATTTGCCCAAACACTCAGAGCTGGTGGCAGACTTGGTGTCAAAGTATAATCTTCAAAAAGTTAAAAAAGGTGATTCATATCAATCTAAAATGTATACATGTCAAAAATGCATTTAGCTCATTAATGAGGGAACCAGCAGAATGGCAAAGTGAGGCTGTCTAGGCACTGGAGAAAGAATGGTGGAATAAGATTGTGAGATTAGATACAAAATTGGTTAATATTTTACAGGGCAATAAAATCATAAACTTTGGGATTATCTTTTCTACTGAACAGAAATCATTTGTATTTCTGCCAGGCAAACACATACATTATCATGTAACCACACAGAATCTGGGCCTTTAATTAATAGTAAATAGCAAGTGAAACAAAGGTACATTCCCCTAGATAATTAAATATTCCTTGGGAGGACCTGTTGAACAGTGTTCCAACATGACATTGCAGAGGCATGCCGCTCTTCCTTTGCCTTAATCCTGAGCACAGGACCAAGTCTTCTCACCAAGCTCGCTCTTCTTCCTTCATCTTTCTGCTCTCCCCATTGCTTCCATTTCCTTGTTGGTAAGATGAGGATCCTCATACCTTCCTCATAGGCTGGTTGTGCTCAGGTGACTTGGCACTGAGTAGGTACATGGAAGAAGTTCACACAGTCCTGGTGTTGGAGGGGCTCGGCGTGGAAGAGAAAGGCAGACCCAGGCAAATAATTGCAGTATCACTGGGAATAGCTGTGGCAAAGCCGAGGGCAAAGTACCACAGGAGCCCAGAGAGAGAAATGGCGAGAACATTAGAGCTGGATTTCAAAGACCCATAGATCTGGGTGGTTGGCAAAAATGGAGGGAGGGCATGCTGGGCCACGTAAGTAGCATATGCAGAGGCATAGGGAATCAAAAGCCAAGTGTTTTTCGTTTAATGTGTATTTGAGCTTCCATCTTGTGCCAGGTTCTGTGCTTGACTCTGGGCAGCAGAAAACAAGATCCTAGTCATCTTGTACTGGTTCCAGGAGATTGGGGTGCAGGGGCATTTGGGAGGGGGGGAAAGGCTGGGAAGTGGAGTGAAGACAAATGAGGCTGGAGAGGTGGGAGTACCCAGCCATTAGCTGAGTGATGATTTGGATGGTAACCCTTGACCAAACAATTCATCTTTGTCTTGATCCTTCTCTATGCAAAGCCCAGTAGCCACCCTCTGGGGAAGGCAAACAAGTATAAGCACATGGTAAACTCTCAAGAAGTTTACAGTTTAGCTGGGGAAATAGGACATGCTCATGGGAAAAGCTAACAATGTGAGACGGTGGGTAAAATAGTAACTATTTGCTCAAAGCTTTGGGAGAAGCAGAGATCTTTGTGGCTTTGATGATCAGGAAGAATCTCTGCAGAGGGAACTCTCTTGATTGGGGTTGGGGTAAACAAAAGAGCAGGAGGTATACTTGAAGGTGGTTAAAATGAAAAATTTCATGTTGGATATATGTTCCCATAATTTAAAAAAAATAGGACTGTACAACACAAAGAATGAACCCTAATGTAAACTATGGAGTTCAGTCAATAACATAATTTAATAATATTGGTTCATCTGTTGTAATGCATACCAATGAAAATATTAACTATAGGGAAAACTGTGTGTATAGGAGGAGGTATATGGGAATGCTGAACTTTCTGCATAATTTTTCTGTAAACCTACAACTGGTTAAAAAAATAAAGGCTATAAAAAAATAGTAGGGATGGCATACTAGGCAGGGGGATAGCTCCCAACAAATACCTGAGGCAGGCAGATTATCAAGGGTTCCCAGGAGAAGAGTAGGCATGGTAGGCCAGGTTGAAGCACCTTGACTGTGCAGCCAAGGAATTGGAAGTCCATATTGTATCAGGGGTTGAAAACTCGGATGCTGATGGAAGCTAGGAGGGCCATGCAATGAGTACAGTGGGCCTGGCGGGGGTCTTGACTGGTAGCACAAGAGTGGCCCCTGCCGCAAGACGCAGCTGCCACAGCGCTAGGCTGACTATGGCCGTTTGGCCAGTTTGTGATTTTTTGAAGGAAGCCAAAAATCTGCTTTTTTTTGTGTGTGTGTGAAATGTCCTGATTTTTTACATGTTGCAAACTAATTAAAAACATTAAAATCACTCCATGGGTGAGGAAATATACATCTGTAGGTCAGATTGTAGCTGCAGGGCTCCAGCCTGTGATTTCTTGGAAGGTTGTGCACTCCTGAAGGTCCTCACAGACTTGGGTGCCACGGGGGCAGATGGCAGAGAGAAGATGGGGTTCTGACCTTGGGAACTGAGCAAAGAGTGTGCAGCAACAGGGTCAGGGCCATGTGCGATTGTAGCCAGAGGTCACATTTATTATAGAGCAGAGCTCACATTTATTATAGAGCAGAGCTCACCCTGACCGAGGAGAAATAAAGGAAAGAGAGCGGAGATCTCTGATTCAGAGTTAGGTGAAAAATACAAATCCAGTTTCCTTACCTTGCTGTCTTTAAAGAAACAGGTGGTGCTGGCCAGTACTTGTGAGGTGGGTATCCTTAACCCAGAGTACTTATTGGAATAGCTTAGGGTCTTTATTAGGATATAGCCTGAAAAGAACTCTGGACTGGGGATCGGGAAATCTGGATTATAAAAGTCACTGCTGTTCACTGAATACCTATTGAGTGTAAAGCACTTTGTGCACATTTTCAATTGTGCACATTCACTGTCCTGTGAAGTAGAGTATACCGTGACTCTGCTGGTTCAAGGTTAAGGTCACATGGCTGGTCAATGGCAAGGCAGGGATAGGAAGGTCAATCCGCTTCCTTAAAGCCAAGTCGTCTCTTGTCTCTCCCCCTACTCCGTGTCCAGCCTGTTCTAGGACCTTGCATAGGTCACCTCTACTTTCTCATGGAAGAATGAGAGAAGATATCTCAGGACTGCCTGGCCTGACCTCAACACACTGCGGCTCTGCAGTTGAGTCATTTGCATCGTGGGATTTTGCAGTTGTGAAGATCTTTGAATGTTTAGCTTCAAGCCAAGAGCTAGGATTTGGAAATGTGTCGGTCTCATATAGGCAGTGGTAGCCGTGTTGAGAATGAACTTGACACCCCTGCAGGCAAGGACATGTTCTCATCATTCTTGGAAGAGTTTTTTTGCAGGAAATAGGTACACAGGTATCTAAAAACCAGGCGTTCCAGCCTGGCTGTCTCCAAGGCCCCAACCTGGAGGCCCAGAATGCAGCTTTGACTGTTTTCATATCTTTCCTTCTATCCTCTCTGAATGTTCGCAAACACCAAAAGGACCTGCAGCTTCAAAGAGAAATATTATTGATGCAGTTGAGTCTATTTTTAGCCAGCTGGGGCTGTTGCTGAAGCACTAAGTTTTATAGCTGCTTTATCTACATTGGCTCTTCTCTCCCCCAAATCCATTAAAAGATAACAGAAACAGAACTGTCTTCAGACAGCATTCAAATGGTTCATATTTTGGAGGGGCCAATAGATTATGACCCAACATGCTGTAGCTGAGATATGCATTTAACATTTCCAAGAAGCAAATAAATGAATAAATAGATAAAAGACAGGAAAACTTCCAGTTGCCCCCCAGAGATTAAAAGAGGATTTTTCTCTTAAGTATGGAGATGTTTCCCTGCCTCAGCAGGGAAGAGAGGTGAATATGAAAACAAAATATATCCCCTTGCCAGGAAGCAAGCGTTTTGGGTCACAGATCTTATTGATCAGACTTAAGCAATTGGACATTTCTCTTGTGCAAACACATTCTCTCTCTGCTGCCTCCTGATGCCTCAGTAGCTTCCAGAGAGACTGTCGAGATGACTCGATGGGCTTCTGGAATGTTGCCCCAATCCTTGAGGTTGGACTGGTCAAGGCAAGCATTGATATAAAGGCAGTGGCCACCAGAGGTTCTGAGGGGAGGGAGAGGGAAGAATAGGTGTAATATGGGGGCATCTTTGGGACATTGGAATTGTCCTGCATGACATTGCAATGACGGATACAGGCCATTATATATTTTGTCATAACCTACAAAATTGTGCGGGACAGAGTGTAAACTATAGTGTAAACTATACCATGGTTAGTAGCAATGCTTCAATATGTGTTCATCAATTTTAGCAAATGTACCACACTAATGGAGGTTGTTGTTGATGTGGGAGGGGAAGAGGGTGGGGCATATGTGAATCTCCTATATATTTTTTTCATTTATTCTTTTTATGTGGTGTTGAGGTTTCGATCTGTTAAAAGCATGGTGATGCCAGTGGCAAGGACTGGTAGTGATAATAGTAGGAGAACCTTAAAAAAAAAAAAAGATATTTAGATTACATTAATGTTACATAAAAAATATAGGGGATTCTCATATGCCCCACTCCCCACACTGCCCCCATTTGCCCCCATTAACAACATCCTTTATTAGTATGGTACATTCATTGCAACTGAACACATTTTGGAGTATTGCCACTAAGCATGGATTTTAGTTAACATTGTAGTTTACACTCTCCCACTCAATTCTGTAGGTTATGGCAAGATATATAATGGCCTGTATCTGTCACCGCAATGTCATTCAGGACAATCCCCAAGTCCTGAAAATGCCCCCGTATTACACCTGTTTTCCCTCTCCCTGACCTCAGAACCTCCAGTGGCCACTGCCTCCACATCAATGATGTAAGTTCTTCCATTGCTATAATCACAATAAGTCTATAGTAGAATACCAGTAAGTCCCCTCTAGTCCATAGTCATTCCCCAATCCTGATGATTCTGGGATGGTGATGCCCATTCCACCTCTAATTGAGAGGAGGCTTCGATCCCATACAGCCGATGGATGGGACTCTCTTGCTTGCAGTTGTAGGCTCTCTTCTTTCCTTTATAGGGTGGTTGTCAATCCTCACCTCCTTGTTAGTTGTCCTGGGTGAGTCCAATGAACTGGAGAGTAGGTGCTGCAACTCCACTGAGGCTCAGGGCCCAGCTGACACATGGACAGCCCAAAGATTCAAGTCTCTTGGACGTACACCTACCAACTCCAGCACCAACTATAGGTTCAAATAGAAGGGACTGAAGAGCCATGTGTAGGGAAACCACAACTGAGTCCAATTCTGTCACAAAGGGGGAGCATCTCCTATATTTTTTATGTAACATTTATGTAATCTAAAGCTTCTTTAAAAATAAAAATTTAAAAAAAAGAATAGTTAAGGGTTATAAAAAAAAAAAAAAAAAAGAATAGATGTGTTGGAGCATCAGTGGGAATTCAACCTGACTTACTCCTTGAAAATTCTCAGTGAGGGAATCCCTGTCTGAGGGGGATTTGCAGATTTTTCAGCCCTGGTGGGCTTGTCAGAATCACCTATAGAGCTGTGGTTTTAGGGAGCCTGGGCATGGGTGGGTTTT
>JAQZBX010006058.1:0-13953 GCA_029593785.1 Cabassous unicinctus | reverse complement strand
CTTACAAAAGACCTCTAGTTGGAAAAGACTGGTTCAATCTTGAAAGCTTCCAGAAAGACTTCTGCTTCTTGAGGTTGCACCCAAACTAAACTTCCAGATCTGGGATGCTGGAGAAAAGCAAGGGGTGGGGGGAACCGGTTCCCTGGCTCTCAGCTGTGCTGCAGGGAGATCTGGGGAGTCCCAGGGAGTCTCTGTTGATCTGCACTGCTCCTCCTTACCACCCCCTCCCACACATCCCCTGCCACAGACGCCTTCGTTTTTATCTTGTCTTTCTATTGTGCTGTGCTTAAATATTTTACTGGGAAAAAGGCTTCAGGAACTAAAGCATTTCTTTACAGCCTGCATCAGATGATCCACAAGCTCCCTCTGACTCAGATAAGTTGGTTTTGTGGGTTGCTGTTTCTGAGACCCTAGCCCACTTCACCTCATCCTGCTTTGTGTTTTTCAGCTACTCTTTCTTTCTTAAGCTCACATTTGAATTCCTAGGTTGTTCTTTCTCTGTTTCCCCAGATTATATTTGTGACTCGTTCTTTTCATGTTGTTTTAAGGAATGAAGTGAATCTGAATCCAGCAATAAAACTGAGTGCCTTCTTCATAAGTGTGGAAGCTTCTGGAATCTACAAAAACACCAGCTTGTGTACAGGAAACTGAAGTTTAAGAAAGACTAGCTTTTCCCTTAATTTAAATGACTACATCTCATGGGAAATCTAATTTTTAAAATAAATCACATATTCCAATAAAGCAGTAAGCTCCGCTTGAAAAGCAATGAAGATATTTACTTATAAATGATTCTTTATTCAGCTAGAGAAGAACCAGGGGAATGGGGGAAGATGAAAGGTGCTGAATGGAATATACAAGACCAGATTTTGAAATTAAGGCTGCATTCATCATTTGCCCTTTCAGTGGGCTCCACACAAGCAGACCCTCCTTGTCCTTGCTTCAGCACCACCAGAGGAAGCTACCAGAATTACTAACCCAAAGCCCATGGTTGTCAGGGTATAAAGCCAGGATAAATGATAGAAAGCCTCACCAGGTGGAGTACATGTATCATCTGGGAAATTTTTGTCTGCAAGTGAGAAGAATCTAGTTCAGCTGCTTACCTAAGAAAAAGGGAATTTGTTGGCTCTGGTAATGGAAAAGTCCTGGGGGTGGGTTTGGCTTTAGATGTAGCTGACTCCAGGCACTTAAGTCTCCTGCCTTCACTGGCTCACCCTGTTTCTTCTTTCTTGAATCTCTTGCTTTATGTGTTGGTTTTATCCTCAGGCAGTCCTTCTTGCACGTGGGTCCCATAGCAGAGTCAAATGCTTATCATATTGGCTTCTCGCCTTCAGCACTCATTGGAAAGAGAACTTCTCTTTTATATACAGTAGTTTCAGGAAATGTCCCCAAAACTGACTCTCCTTTGAGCAGGTTGGGTCGCATGCTTGTTCCAGAACCAGTTGTCATGTCCCTGATTGGACTAGTGCTCTTACTACCGAAGCCTAGTGGAAACCCACTTCTGCAGGTGGCCAAGGTGGGGCCGTTGCTGAGCTGCAAGGCTGGGGAGTGGGGAAGAGGCCCACATTTTGTTGCCAGAATGGTCAGTGGATGCTAGGCAGGTAAAGACAATGCTATCCTCCATGGTGTGGTTTGATCAAGATGGATTTGAGGACCAGCGCTGAGATGACCCATTGCCAACTGAACCTGTTAGGTGATTTCTTCCTGTTTGGTATCTTGGAAAATCAGCTCAGTTTTTGGCCTGGTTCTCCTACCATCTTGCTCCTAGACATTGGAAGGGCATCCAGAGTCTAATTTATCAACATGGATCTGATCTAGAATGCAAAGCCCAGCTGCAGGCCCCCACTTTTTCCCTAGCTACAGAGTTAAGATGTTGCTTTCACCCTCTGTGCTTAGTACATATGGGAATTTCTAGTTCTCAGTTAAGAGCCAATAGCTATTGGAGATTTTAAATTATTTTATGTATTCACTTTTACTATTCATTGAACAAACTTTTATGGAATACCTATTGCTGTCTTTTATCAAAAATTTGCTGTGTGCCAGGCAACTGCATGCTTTACAAATGTTAGGTCAGAAAAACAACCCTATGAGATATACAGTTAGCCTTACTTTATGGGAGAGAAAACAGGGTCAGAATGTTTTGTGACTTTTCAAAGGCACTGCAACCTGGCATCCAGCACCTTTCTGTGTTTGGCCTAGGTTTCAGGCATATAGGGATGAATAAGACATATTCCTTACCCTTGAGCAGTTCAGAGGCTGAGGATGGAAAAGTGGAGGCAAACAGCCCAATATGTGATTGCTGTATGTCTACAATTACATAAAAGAATGAGTCATGTGCTTCTAAGGGAATAATACAGAAGGAAGGGATTAATTTTGCCTCAGTACAGTCTAGGGACATTTGAGTGGGGCCTTGATGAGTGAGTAGGAGTTTCCCATGTGGATATGGTGCAGAGTAAAATTTGTTCTTTAACTGAGTCTTACATGAGTTTTGTATGAGGTGGTGCTGCCAGTTTCAGGGGATGCAATATCACCTCTGACTCTGCTGTCCCGTTTTCCCTGATGGTCAAGGCGGATGTACATTTGTATTAGTCCAGATGCTTTCATTTGCAAATAATAGAAAGCCCAACACAAACTGACTTAAACAATAATAAAGGCAATTTATTGGCGCATCTATTTTTGTTGTTGAATAGTGACTGGATTAGCTAGGTGTAAACTAGAGAGTATAATGATTTATGTCTCTCATGTAGCAGGATGGATGAAAGGTGGTAGTTTAGGAAGGTGGGCAGCTGTGCTCCATGAGATCATTCAGGGACTTGGGTTCCTTCCAACTCGTTGCTCTGCCGTCCTTTAGGCTTTATCCGGTCTGCATGGTCCAGATTACAGGTTAGAAACACAAGAGAAGTGGAGAGGAATTATTTTTCTTTAAGCGAGTTGAACACATTTCTTCTGTTCACATTCCAATGAGAATAGAGTAACTTGGTTACATCTAGTTGCAGGGCAGTCTGACCTTTTCCAGCTGAACAGGGCAGAATTAGGGTTGGCTTACGGTGAGGCTTGATCTATTGACTCAACAACATCAGCCAGGGCCTGGTTTCTTTCTCTTCTTCTGTCTATGTATGCAATGGTTTCATCATTGGTTCCTTTTATGGCCCCAAGACGGCTGACAGGGCTCCTGAGGCTATCTGCTTCCTTTACCATACCCGTCAGGAGGGAAACAGTGTCTTTGTCCTTGAATTCCCAGCAAAGGACCCGAGGTCACTCTTATTGACTGGCTTAGGTCACATGACCATCCCTGAACCAATTATTGCTACTAAAGGACAGAGTGCACTGATGGATTCAACTTCCCTGGAACCAAAATTCCCAAGTGGAATTTTGGTGATTGAAGGAATGAGGAAGTGGGCAATGGATGCTGGGAAGGCATCAAAGAAATGTTCATCATAGCATTCAAGTTTGTATGTCCTCTCTTCTCTTTCGGCAGCACAGGTAGTCTTTGATGCCTACTCTCTGTTACACCAAACTCGAGGCTTGACCGTGGTTAATCCAGCCATTGAACTACCTTTATTCTCTTTGTAGTGTCTTCCCAGCTTGTCCTGTGGACAAGCTTGCTTTGTCTTTTCCTGAGAACACCCTCTTTGTGTTATATCTATTAGTATATGATGAATTTCTTGGACAGAAAAGGGTGCTTTAGCATAATGGCATAAGTACCACACAGAATGATCTAGAACTTTAAAGCAATTAATCTCCTAGGCCTTTTTTTTCTTTTTTTCTTTTTTACAGAACTGCTCTCTTCAAAGAGGGCAACAGATTTAACGCAATTTTCTAAAACCCTTCCCAACCTCCAAAACGACCATCTCCCCTTCCTACTGAGATAGTTGAACTTATTTTCAGTCATGGATGGTAAAAAAAAGAGGGTTCCCAAGACTTTCTCCACCGATGAGAAGAAGAACTATCTGGGGCCACTGACCAGTTGTGACAAATTGTGTGTGGAATATAACTGAAGTAGGTGGCTTGAGCGAAGGATATGTTATTGGAGATAGGAAGGCGTGGGTGTCAAGTCCTGGTGCTGTCACTTTTTAAGAAGCAGTGTGCCATGGGGGTGAGGAATACAGGCTCAGGGGCCAGACTGCCCGAGTCTCCATCCTGGCTCTCCTGTTTATGAGTTGAACCTGGGTTCATGTCCCAGCTCTACTATTTACTAGGTGTCATAGATTGAATCATGTCCCCCACAAAAGACATGTTTTAAGTTCTAAACCCCCTGGTCCTGTGGGTGTGAACCCATTTGTAAATAGAACCTTTATGGATGTTGCTAATTAGGGTGTGACAAAACTGTATGAGGGTGGGCCTTAATCCAACATGGCTGAAGACCTTATAGGCAAAGGAACTTGGACACAGAAGTAGAAACCAGAGGAAAGGCCAGAGAATGAAGCAGATTGCCATGTGATGGAGGCAGAGATGCCAGTCAAGGAACGCCACGGATTTCCAGCAGGTTACCACCAGAATGCTACAGGCTCTGGGGGAAAGCAAGCCCTGCCAATACCTTGATTTGGACTTCCAGCCTACAGAACTGTGAGACAATAAATTCCTGTTGTTTCAAATCAACCAGTTTGTGGCATTTGTCATAGCGGCCCTAGCAAACTAAGACACTAGGCCTGGATCAGAAAAGAGTCACCAAATTCCAAAGTTGCATTTAGGGGATTCTTTTCCATGGAAGAGACTGGTGTTTCCTATTTGCCATTTGGCCTTCCAGCTTAGTTGGGAGGGTAGGAGGCTATCACTTATCCTCTTGGTCTCAGTTATTTCATCTGTATAATGTGCATAAGAATAATACCCACATCATAGGGTTGTTGTGAAGATTAAACAAGTTAATATATGGAAACCACTTGGAACAGCATCGAGGAAGTACTGATGGTACAGATAATTAGATATATCTTGTAGGGTTGCTGTAAGCATTAGAGACATTGTATATCTATTGCCTGGAATATAGTAGACACTTGATAAATGTTAGCCATTATTATTAATTATTATGTTGATTGGACTGCTTAATAATAATGTGCTTCATCTGAATAGAGCTTTATAGTTTGTAGAGTGCATTCCGCCAGTGTTGTTCCCTTTGAGCTTCCCAGCTGCTCAGTGATGGGCTCTACTCCTGTCCTTGGATCTCTAGGAACCATTGGACACCTTCCCCAGAGTCTCCTGGCCAGGTTGTCATGGTCATGATCAGGCCATGAATCCTTCCTTCCACCCACCCCCTCCTCCCCTCCCCATACACCCCATCCTGGAGGCTTCTCCCCCATGTGTTGCAGCCTCATTTGAAATGCATAAGGTGCTGCTCATCTAGAATATCCTGATTGTCCCATTAATCTCCTTTAAGCTTCATGAAAAATACAAAGGGTTGCATCAGGAAATAGTCACCAAGCTCTAATTTTGCATTCAGAGGATTGTTTTCCCTGGGCGTGAAGAGACCGCTGTTTCCCATTTGGCATTTGGCTTTCAAACTTAGTCGGGGAGAGCTGTCACTTTCTGAATTATCAGCCAGTTTACAAGGTTGCATCTATATTTTAAAGCCTCTAATATGTCTGTACCTTTTGTTGCTTCTCTCTCTGCATCTGTTCTCCTTCCTAATGGATTTTGAACTGTACTGCTCAGAGGAAGGGCTAAGAAAATTTCTTTTGATAGGACTTAGAGCAGTAAGAAGCCTAGAACCTCTTGGCACTGACTTGGCAGAATCATCAGACCCTGACCACAGAACAGTGCCCACCGCAGGAAGAAGAGTTTGTTTTGTTAAAACACACACACACACACACACACACACACACACACACACTCACAACATAGACTCTCTCCCAGGTCCAGAATTCTAGACAATGTGCTCTTGAATACAGTAGCTGCTAGCTACGTGTGTCTATTTAAATTTAAATGAAACGACAAATTCAGTTCTTCAACTGCACTAGCCACATTTCAAGTCCTCAAGAGCCACATGTGGCTTTGGCTACCATATTAGACAGCACAGATATAGGACATTTCTACCAAGGCTGGACGTTGTACCAGACAGTGTTTCACATAAGGGAAAAAAGGAGTAGGAACTGACCTGTGAGTGTTAGCTAGCATTTAGCCACACAGTGCCACAGACCAACAAAGATGAAATAGTCCTTCTCTCTCTCACCTAACTCTTCATGTATTTCCCGTTATTTCTAATGACGCTCACAGCAAGAGAAATGAGAGATTATTGTTGCTTGACCTAACAAGAGCACTTAATGAAAATAGGATTTTTTAAATCTTATGGGAAATATCAATGCATATTTGTTATCTAATTTGAACACTGCATTCTGACAGCCTATTACATGTGTTTCATCCCATTGGTGAAGTGACTGACATGAGGTGTGGCCAGGAAGCCAGGGTAGAACCTTGTCTGTATTAGAGAGCTTCAGGAAGTCTATTCAGGCACATTTTTCAACAAGTTTAGCATGGGCTAAACACTTTTAAATATTCCTATCCAGTCCAAACTTTAAAGTCTCTGTGGATCACTCTGTTGGGCAAAAATCCTTGTGGACAGCCCAATCTGCTAATTCCTCCAAAAAGACTACACAAGAAATGACTGGAAGAGCACATTTGCTTTTTTTTTTTTCTTTTTTTTTTAATCTTCTTTTATTTTTTCTTCACATTTGCTTTTAATGATATGAGGATGGTGTTTTGTTGTGAAATAACAATTGATTATTCAACAGTACCAGAACTAAAGAGCTGAACATTGTTGCATGAATATTGTAAGAATCCCGTGGAAACTTTCTTGGAAACTTCCAGACCTAGTTTTGAGAACCACCGATTTAATCAGTCCGCAGAGTTTCATTCACATGTTCGGATGAGGATTCTGAATCCCTTTGTCCTTGGGAAGTAGGAAAAGCAGAGGAATGGCATTGGGTGAGTCTCATGGCTGGTGAGACTTGGGGTCATTGTATTCCAAGCTTTTGTGGCTAGCTGACCAAACACTCCCAGAACCTGGCTGGAGAATATCTGTAGGACTTTCCAGTGGTCCGTAGCCTTCGAATATGAGGATAATCTTCCCCAAATGTCCTTGTAGTCTTGAGTTAATTGTGGCATCATTGGCACTTCAACCCCATGTTAAGGGTCACCATTTGGGTGCCCTTTGACCTTTAGTCCCTTCAGCGTAATCTGGTGACATTAAGATGAGAATTTCTTGATCACTGTCACTGATAATTCCATCTTAGTTCTTAAAAGATTTACAATCCTCTAAACATATCACAGTGATCAGTATAATAAAAATCGCTTTATATTTTTGCAGTCTTTTGAATAAAGCTCTTCAGAAACATTATCCCAGTGGTTTTCAAAATCTTTTTTTTTTTGTCTTCATAATCTTTGTTCAAATGACATCTTGCCTTGAACCCAACAAATGAAACAGATAAAAGCAGAGTTGTACTGAGGAGAGAGGAAAGGCAGAGCCCAGCTCGCTGCTGAACGTCTCTCCCCACAAAATCCTCCCCTAGATTATGAGTCAGCCTCTGAGTCACCGGTGAGCAATCCCTGTGGTTTGCAACCCCACCAAGTCCTGATGATCGCCAGGTATGGTATCCTGCCTTTAGGTCATGGCAGCTCCTTGGTGCTGCCCCCAGAGTTAGGAGTTAGGGAGGTAGCTGAAGAGGAGACAGTGGTCCCCAGACTGCTGGGCACAGTGCAGGGAGTGTCTGGAATGGCAGGAATGCAGGGAGACTCTTCCAGGGTCACACAGCCAGTCACGGGGCGGGTGGGGGGGACAACGACGATAATGACACTGGAATCTCTGTGGGTGCTTGTCTAGAATAGAACATATTTCTTCTAGAACTTGTCTCTAGGTAAAGTGTAGAATTCCCAAGAAAGACCTCCATGAAGCCTACCTTCAAGGGGGCTATGTGCTCCTTGAAGACCCCCAGGAGATTTCTCAGTCTATCTTTAGGTTCAGGCTGCTTCAGTGTTTCTGGCTTTGCCAATTCAAATGTGAGCCCCTGGACGCCCTGCAGTCACTACTTGAGGCCAAGAGACAATCCTGTTCATCCAGCCTCTACACTGTCACCAGAAATAAACAACTGCAGGCATAGAGTCGGTGGGTGCATTTGGTTCTTGCACAAGGATGAACATTTCTCCTCCGAAGACTTGTTCATACTTGTCTCTGTAACATGGCATGTGCCCAGTGCCTCAGTCTTCTAACCTATCCAATGGGCATTTAAATAAATCTATGCAAGAGTCACACAAGCTCATAAAGAATCATGAAAGTTCTTTTTTTGGTGTTTAAAAAAAAGGGGGCAATAGTAAGTTCTCCCAAATGAATGTTGATCCTCGGCCCAGAGAGTTGGATTGGCTTCCCTCCCATCTCAGAGAGATTTATTGCCAGACTCCATAAAACGTCATCACTGTCCTTATTCTGAACCGGAAACCAAAGAAACCAAAGCCTTGGCATTTTGTCTAACCTTTGCTAGTGATTTTCAGATTGACTCTAGATGCAAAAGAACTGCTGATCAATTATTTTATAGAGCAAAGTAGATGATGGGGAGGAAAGGACCTGAGTTCAGTTACTAATCTTGCTTCCCTGCTGACTCACAACTGAGTCTTCGTATCCACCTTAAAAATGGGATAAAGTTCCCTTTTGCCCAGTCAATGGGAGGATGGCTGAGGATTGCATTAAGAAAGTGAGTGCTGGAGCAAATCAACTCTTCCTCAAAGGCCAAGACACTCTTATTTATCTTACTAAAAGCTTTCTCAATTTTAGAATTAACTCCAGGGAATTTGACAGCAGATTTGAGAGAGAGAGAGGGGGCGGGGTGGGGGGGGGCGGCGGAGAGAGAGAGAGAGAGAGAGGAAGGGAGGGAGGGAGAGGCTTCTTTTGTTTGGAATTCCAGTACCTTCCTTTGCAATGCCAGTATTGCAGAGATGCCCTGAGAACAGAGGCAGCCTTTCCACAATATGGAAGCACTTAACTGTGTCTAATTGTGACAATTTCTAGGAGTCGTTGGGAAATCTGGTAGCTAATGAAGATGCCCCTGCTCTGTCAGTTCCCTATAGGAATATTCAGTATTCTCTAGTTTAAAAAAGAGTAGTTATCAGCTAAGGGGATTATGGAGGTATATTTCTGGGAGCCTGCTGAGGATAAGAGAGGGGATATAAACCCTCCTTCTTTCCCATCACATGAGTCCCAACAGCCCAAGTGAATGTCACACTTGTATTAAAAGGGCTATTGATTTCCAGCAGGCTCTGACCTGTGCCAGTCTGACCTCCTTTCCCCGGATCTGCCCCTTGTCTGGGCCTTGGTCCATTCAGCATGTGCTTGTGCAGGCCCAGGTCTGCAGTCAGACATGTCTATACACCTAGACCAGAGGACAAAGCCACAGGATGAAGACCACTGGGCTGTCCACTTTTCCCTTCCCTCTCCTTTCACCTTGTACTGTTTCCAAGAGCCAATGGGAAGCATCTAGAATAAATGACTCAGCTGTGCTATTTCTCAAATCATATTTCAGGACATACCATTGTCCCTGAAAGTTTGGGGAACGCTGAAAACTGAATCTCCCTCTAGATGATTTCCATGGACATTTACATAATAGAGACCATGGAAGTCCTGTCACTTGACTCTATTTAAGCCAGTATTGCCCAGTGAAACTGGGATGCTAGTATTCTGCAGGGCACAATTTAGACGTACAGCTCACCTGGATTGATCCATCCCTTTGAGTAAAGTTTGGATGCAGCCAGGTGAATAGCAAACCTGTATGTTTTCAGCCTCTAGTTTTCAGACCTTGAGTAAGTTACATAACCTTTATATGCCTCAGTTTCCTCATCTGTAAAAGGAGTTTATAAAAGTACCTACCTTATCGGGTTGTCGTGAAGATTGAGTGCTTTAATTATGCTCTTAGAACAGTTTCAAGAATATATGTTCTGTAAGTGTTAGCTATTATTATCATTTATTATTATCATTTATTATTATCATTTATTATTTACCAAAAACTATGAATACTGTGCTAAATGTATTAATGCTTTCTTCTCATGTCGTAGAGCATGGGGTAGTATAAGAATTCTATCTTGAGTGAAAGATTGCCAAACACCATCGCGGCTATTGTATTTTGTTGTTGTTGTTGTTTTTTGTTTTTGTTTTTTAGGAGGTACCGGGGATTGAACCTCGTACATGTGAAGTACGTGCTCAACCACTGAGCTACAACTGCTCCACTGCAGCTATTTTTTTTTAAATTTTTATTGAATCCCAACTATAGTCTTACCAGGTAGATGTAACTGTCCCCATTTTATGGGGGAGGAAGAAGAGGCACACCTGAGAGATAAAGAGACAACACATACAGGTCTCAGCCCCAGGCCTGCTGGCTCCAAGCCCAGGATCCCTGAGCACCTGTCTACTGACCTTGTCTCAGCTCTGGTAGGAGGCGCTTGGTACCCTCTTCCTCTTGTGGTTAAGGAAGACCTAATTCAGCCCCGCCTATGCTCAGGTTACTTAACTTCTCTGATCCTCAGCATTCTCTGTTGTAACTCAGGATGGTGATGCCCATTTCTTAAGCGTGTAGTGAGGCTCAATGGCATAGTGTGTGCAAGAGGTCAAGCACAGAGCCTGAGATCATTTGCTCCATAAGCTCATAATGACACTCTGCATCTGGCCTTGTGCTAGGATGCCTTTCCTCCGTGATCTCATGTACTCCTCACATGACTGCCACGAGGTTGGTACTCTTCACTTTCAAATGGGGTGACTGAAGCTCCTGTAGATGAAGTGCTTTGCCCAAGGTCAAAGCCACTGATTATGAAGTTGAGATTCAAACCCTGGCAGCCTCACTGCATGGAAACACCTTTCCTCTTCCTCTTCTTTAGAGCCTTGTGCTAAGATGCCTGGAGAGTTTGTGCAAGGCCGCCTGCCTTGGCCAGCAGGACAGCCAGCACTGGCCACTTCAATCATGTCCTGGTGGACAGTGCTGTCTTTTGGACTAGAGGGCAATGCTCCTGGCCTGGGAGGGAGTGGCAGCGGGTTAGTGCTGTTTCTGCAGGAGGGTGCACCAAGTGCAGCCTTGGGTCCGGCAGTGTCATCACAGATGGTGGCCCATTCATATGGGCTATTCCCATGGCACAGCATCCAGCCATCCCAGTGAGACCTTTTACCTGTTTAACAGTCAAGCTGACATTTCTGCAAGGTAGACTGAGGAAGTACCAAGCTGCTATTTTAGCTGTTTGGGGGAAGAAATCCAGTGCATTGCAAGTCAATGAGAAAGAGTTTGAATGTGTTCCTAATTGGAATTCTCCAGAAAAACTCTAGTTAACAATTTCATAACTACAGATGCCCTTCAGCCTGAGGGACAGTTGCAAAACAAATGACCCGAGTTACCAGATACAGGGCACTAGAAAAGGAAGGACTGAAGGAAGGAAGGAAAGTCCAAGGTTAGTAACATGATTTTCCTACCAAATTGGCTTTCAAAGTCAAGGGGAAGAACCAAGGTGGGCCATTAAGGGAGTATTGATTTGAATGTGCCGAGCAGGTGGAATGTTTTTGTTTCCCTGACATGAAAGCACACTTGGCTTTGCATGATTGGGTTTTAAATTGCTCAGCAGAGCATCACTGGATGCTGACCTGAGTCTGTGAAGTGCCGCAGTTTAGGGAGAAGGGCTGCTATAGCACTTTTGCATTTCAAGGTTTGCCATGGGGAATAGCAAGTTCCACTCTTCAATTAAATTTTCCCAGGATACCCCCATTTTACCTTCCTTGATGCAGTGTCCTGGGAAGCATCTTGCATGCAAGGTCAGATGGTACATGAATGTGTCGAGACTTGGGTGGTCCAGGGGTTCAGGAGAGGGAGCCAAGTGCAGACCTGGCAGTTGTGAGGGTAGGGGATAAGGGCGGGTCCAAGGTAGGTATGGGAGTGGGGATCCTCCATTCATTCAGCTGGCCAGCTTTTACTGAGCACCAACTGTGTGCCAGGTATTGTTTAAGACATGACCATAGAGCCGTGATCAATGAGGTCAAGTAGAAAACATGCACAGCCTTGTCATAGATAAAGAGTAACCCATGGGAGCAATGTGGGGGAGAGGAGGGCATGTTTGGGAGTCAAAGACATATGTTGTAGATCTGCCTTTGTTGGTGACCATTGCTACCTTAATAACCCACCTTGGTTCTTCTCTACTCTTAAAAACACTTTACAGGGGTTCGTAACCAGGGGTCTGTGGACCCCTGGGGTCCATGGAAAGATTTCATGGTGTCTGTGAGCTTGAATTGAAAATTCAAAAAAAAGTTATTCTTGTGGCGATGTGTTGGTGTGGGTTTGATATATTTATTACATAATATACAGTATAGTGTGGACTTAGTAAGGGGTCCGTGGTTTTCACCTGAATGGCAAAGCGGTCCATGGAACAAAAAAGTTAAGAACCCTTGCTTTAATAGGAAAAGCATTATCTTCTCTCCCTCCCTCCCTGTACCTCCCCTACCCCCACATCCTAGCATCTAGCAATTGGACATTTTGCCTTTGTCCTTAGGCTGAAATGTGGACATAGATATGAAAGTCATAACTTTATCTGTTGGGATTCAGTTTCTGGAGGGTGGATGAGGGAGTGAGAAAGAGGGAGTGGTGGGGGGAAGAGAGAGAGAGAGAAAAAAAGTTGGGGAAGAAGATCATAAACTCTTCTTGTGTATCGTGAGATTCAAGGGAGGTGATATACGGATATGTCAACACCTTGGCAAGTTAAAATGATTAAAATGCCAAAGGATGTTTGTGGCATTGGTACTAGTAACTAATTTGGGTCTGGAACACACAAAGGAACTCTGACGAGGGTCTGTTGGGAGGCCACAAGTAGAGCGAGCCCACCTAGGCTTGTGTCCATGCTCCGCCGTGTCCTGAGTGATCACAGACAAGTTACTTAGCCTTGTCTTCTTGACCTCTAAAATAGAAGTAATGATGCAGCCCCGTTCATTCAAAGTCTTGACTTTGAGACCAGGGTCTTCTGGGCATCCTCTGAGAAGCACCGCATCCTGAATCTTTGGCTTGTTTTTTCTTTCCGGAGGTATTGAGTCTATGATTTCAGATCAGGGTGGCATCTCCTGGCAAAGGGAAAGCTAGGATGCCTGAGCTGGACAATGAGGTATCATTCTAAGTGCCAGACTTGGGCGGGTGCCAGAGGAGAGCAGGTACGTGTGAGAAGGTTCACCTGAGTAATATGTGTAAAGAATTTAGTACCAGTCCTTGCACCTAGAGGGTCCAAAAAAGTTAAAACAGATAATCCTGTAAGTTTGAAATTGTTTCAACTAAAAAGTTCAAGAAAAAAATGTGAAATGTGAAATAAGCACGTCTATGGAATTTCCCCTCAAAAAAAGAAAGCACTAAGGTTTTCAAGAGAGGCAAGCAGGATGAACAGCCAAAAATAAATACAATTAAATAAAGATTGATTTCAGGGCCAAATAATCTTCAAGATAATGCTTTCTCCTGGTAGTGAATCATGATGGCTTGCAGATGAATTCATCCTTTCCTGTTTTCAGAACTGTGATGGTTAGGCTAATGTGTCACCTCGGCCAGGTAATTGTGTCCAGGTGTTGGGTCAAGCAAGCACTGGGCTAATTGTAATACAAAAGCATTTATGGACTTTGATCACCAGTGAGTTTACTGCATGGATGGCTGATTACATCTGCATCAATCAGGGAGATTGTATCAGCAATGGGTGACGCTTTTATCCAATCAGTTGAATGCCTTAAAAGGGAAAGTGATTTCAACATTCGGAGAGAATTTCCCAGCTCGTCTTTGGACAGCCAACCTCTCCCAGAAATTCATCAAGAACCTTTCATCAGACTTTCATCGGAGCCCCTGGCTTGTAGCCTGCCTGCGGAGCCTGGACTTGTCCATCCCCACGGTCGCATGAGAGACTCATAAAATCTCATATTATTGACAGATATCTTCTGTTGATTCTGTTTCCCGAGAGAATCCTGACTAATACAGCTTGGTACCA
>JAQZBX010006057.1:0-54321 GCA_029593785.1 Cabassous unicinctus | reverse complement strand
TCTGCTTGGCATGTAGGAGAGCTGCCGGTTCCTGTATTATTAGATAAACTACAGTAACTTTTTAGTGGTGGGTTCATCCTGCTCTGCTTCCTCCTACTGACGTCTGCAGTACACAGAGACCTTGGAGACATTCGCTTATTGTTTCTTCTCCAGCAGGCATGCTTTTTGAATGCTTAACCCTTTATGCTCTGACTCTCAGTATCTTCTCCAACATATCAGTGAAATCATAACATACTTGTCCTTTTGTGTCTAGCTTATTTTACTTATCATAAGGACCTCAAGGTTATTCCACTTTGTCAAATGTGTCAATACTTCATTAATTCCTACAGCTGAATAATATTCCATTGTATGTTGTATTAGCCAATGAGGTGCTGATACAAATTACCGGAAATCTGTTGGGTTTTATAAAGGGTTTTTATTTGGGTTAGAAGCTTACAGTTACCAGGCCCTAAAGAGTCCAACTCAAGGTACCATAAGAGATATTTTCTCACCCCAAGTCATTAGCCACTTGTTGAGGAAGATGGAATGCAATGCCTGTGAGGGTTCAGCCTTCCTCTTCCTCTTAAGGCTCCATGGTCCCAGCTTCTTCCATTATCAACTATAGACTAGGGTAAGCCTCATCTCTCTCCCAGGCTCTTTTCTCACCAGGCTCAGGTGCAGCTGCAGGCTATCAGGCTTATTCTCTCCCTGGGGCTTCTGCTGTGTCTATGGAGCTGTTTCTATTCTTCTGTGTTCTTCTCCTGTATATTTACTTCCTGGGGCTCCAGCATCAAAACTAAAACTCTCTCCTCTGCCATGTCATTTTCTCTGTGAGTCCTCATCCACCAAGGGGCCAGGGACTCAATGTCCTAATGATGTGGCCAAAAGCCCTAATTTTAATTTAATCAGGTAAAAGTGAAACCTCTGAATTTAATATAATCAAAGGGGAACACACCCAGAGGAACAGACACGTTTACAAACATAATCCAATATCTATTTTTGGAATTCATAAACAATGTAAAACTGCTACATACGTATATACCACATTTGTTTATCCATTCTTCTGTTGATGGACACTTGGGTTGCTTCCATCTTTTCACAATTCTGAAAGTGACACTATGTATATTGATATGCAAATACCTGTTTGAGTCTCCGCTTTCAGTTCTTCTGGGTATATATCTAGTACCAGGTTTGCTGGATTATATGGCAATTCCTTCTTAGCTTCCTGAGGAACCACCAAACTGTGATCCACAGTAGTTGAACTATTCTACATTCTCACAAGCAGTGAATATGTGTTACTATTTCTCCACATCCTCTCTAACACTTGTAGTTTTCTGTTTGTCTGTTTCTATAGAAGCCAGTCTAGTAGGTGGAAAATGATTTCTTATTGCACTTTTGATTTGTGTTTCGTTAATACCTACTGAGTTGACCATCTGTTCATGTGCTTCTTAGCAACTTGTGTTTTCCTTTGGAAAAATGTCTGTTGCCTATATTTAATTGGGTTGTTTGTCTTTTTATTATTGATTTGCTGATATTCTTTATATATGCTGGATATTAGACCTTTATTGATATGTAGTTTCTGAAGAATTTCTACCATTGTGTATGCTGCTTTTTTTCATTTTCTTGTCAAACTCTTTTGAAGCACAAAAGGTTTTGATTTTGAGAAGGTACCATTTATCTAATTTTCATTTCATTGCTCATGCTTTGGGTGAAAAATTTATGAAATCATTGCCACCACATGAACTCAAAGATGTTTTCTTACATTTTCTTTTATGAAATTTTTGGTCTTGTCTCTTATATTAAGGTCTTTGATCCATCTTGTGTTAGTTTACGTATTGGGTGTGGAATAGGGATCCTTTTTCATTCTTTTGGATATTGATATCCAGTTGTTCCTGCACCATTTGCTGAAAAGACTACTCTGCCACTTTGAGTGAGCTTGGTAGTTTTATCAGAGTCAGTTGTCTGTAAACAAGTAGGTGCGTTTCTGAATTTTCAGTTTTTGCCATTGGTCAATATGTCTATTGTTGTGTCAATACCATGCATTTTGACCATTAGCTTTGTAATATTTTTTTGTGAGGTACTAGAACCAGGGATTTAACCTGGGACCTTGTAATTGAGAAGTTGGCACTCAACCACTGAGCCACATCAGCTCTCCTGAGTTGGGATTTCAGTTTTTACTTATTATTTGTTTTTGTTTTTAAGAGGAACCAGGAACCAAACCTGTGACCTCCCATGTGGGAAGGAGGTGCTCAACTGCTTGAGCCACATCTACTCCTATGCTTTTATCTTTGGAAGTGTGGGTCCTCTTAACTTTGGCCTTCATTTTCAATATATTCCTGTCTATTCAGGGCCCCTTAGACTTCCAAAAAATTTGATAGGTATCTTTCTATTTTTGTAAAAAAGCCATTGGAATTCTTATTGATATCTCATTGAATCTGTAAATCAATTTTTGTAGAACTGATATTATAACAATATTTGGTCTTCTGATCAATGAGAATAGACTGTGCTGCCATAAGTTGGATAGGTGATATTACCATTTTCATTCATCTTAAGATATTTCTGATTTGTCTTGCAATTTCTTTTTTGCAATAAAAGTTTCAGAATCCAATACACCACACTTAGCATTGGATAGAAGAGCTGGAGAAAGGATAAGTAAGGAAAAAGAAAGCTTGAATAATATGGAAAATGAACTACACATAAGAGACATTTATAGACCATTACAACCCAAAACAGAAGAACACACATTCTTTTCAAGTGATCATGGATCATTGACCATATATTAGGTCACAATACAGATCTCAATAAATGTACAAAGATGGAAATTATACAAAACACTTTTTCTGATCATAGGAGAATGAAGCTGGAAGTCAATAATGGCTGGAAAAAGGGAAAATTTAAAAATATATAGAGATTAAATACCACACTCTTAAATTATAATCAGTGGATCAAAGGAGAAATTGCAAGAGAAATCAGTAAATATTGAGCTGAATGAAAATGAGAACACTACATATCAAAACCTAAGTGATATTGCAAAGGAAGTGCTGAAAGGGAAATTTATAGCCCTCAATGCTTACATTAAAAAAATAAGAGCTAAAATGAGAGATGCAGCTGCACACCTGGAGGGACTAGAGAAAAACAGCAAACTAATCCCAAATCAAACTGTAGGAAATAAATAATAAACATCAGAATAGAAATAAATGAAATTGAGAATATGAAAAAAATAGAATAAACAAAACCAAAACGTGTTTCTGTGTGAAGATAAACAAAACTGACAAACCCATAGCTAGACTGACAAAGAGAAAAGAATAAAGATGCAAACAAATGAAATCAGAAATGTGAGGGGGGATATTACCACTGACCCTGTAGAAATCAGGACTCATAAGAGGATACTATAAACAACTGTATGCCAAAAATCTAGACAACATAAACAAAATCAACAAATACCCAGAAACACAGGAATAATCTATACTGGCACAAGAAGAATTAGAAGACCTCAACAAACCAATCACAAGTAAAGAGATTGAAACTGTCATCTAAAAAATTTCCCAATGATGAAAAGCCCAGAACCAGATGGCTTCAGGATGAATACTACCAATCATTCAAAGATGATCTAATACCAACCTGGCTCAAGCTCTTCCAAAAAACTGAACTGCAAGGAACACTATGAAACTCATTCTATGAAGCCAACATCAACCTATTACCAAGACTACATGAAGATACCATGAGAAAAGGAAATTACAGGCAATTTCTCTAATGTAGATGCAAATATCCTCAACAAAATACTTGCAATCTGTTCAAAGAAGTACATTAAATAAATTTTACACCATAATAAAGTGAGTTTTAGCCCACTTATGCATGGACAGTTCAAAACAAGAAAATCAATTAGTGTAATAAATCAAATTAATATATTGAAGAAGAAAAATCGTATGATCATCTTGATTGACACAAAAAAGTCATTTGACAAAATACACCATCCTTTTTGATTAAACATTCCAAATTATAGGAATAGAAGGAAGTTCTCTAAATATGGTAAATGTGTATATTAAAAACCCACAGTTAGCATTGTACTCAATGGTGAAAGAATGAAAGTTTTCCCACTGAGATTTGGAAAAAGACAACAATACCCACTATCACCACTGCTATCCAATATTGTGTTATATATTCTAGCTAGAGTAATTAGATTAGATAAAGAAATAGAACTCACCAAAATAGGAAAGGAAGAAGGGAACTATTAATATTTATGGATGATATGATTCTACATTTACAAAATACCCAAAAATTCACAACAAAGCTACTAGAACTAATATAAAAATTCAGTAGATTGGTGGGATACATAATTAATATGCAAATAGTAGCATATTAGAAGATGTAAGAAAAAATTTCCATTCATAACAGTGACTAAAATAATCAAATGTTTAGCAATAAACTTTAAAAAGTACATAAAAGGCCTGTATTCAAAAACCCATGAAACATTTCTAAAATAAACTAAAGAAGATTTAAATAAATGGAAGGAAATTCTGTTGTTCTTGGTTTGAAAGACTAAATATAGTTAGTATGTCAATTCTACCAAAACCAATTTACAGATTCAACACAATCCCAATGATAATCACAAAAGCCTTTTTCTTTTTTCAGAAATGGAAAAGCCAATTATCAAATTTATTTGGAAGGTAATGGTGCACTGAATAGCCAAAACTGTCTTTAGATAGGAGTATGAAGTTGGAGTATTCTGACTTTATAACATATTACTTATCTACAATGGTAAAAACATCAGGGAATTGGCATAAAGATAGTCATATTGACCAATGTAACTGAATTGAGAAATAAACCTTCACATCTACTGTCAATATCACTGAGCTGGGCCAGAAGAGTGTATTCAACAAATAGTGCTGGGAGAACAGGATACCTATATCCAAAAGAAAGAAAAAGGACCTCAATCTCACACCTTATACAAAAATTAACTGAAAAAGCACCAAGGGAATAAAAATCAAAAATCATAAAAACTCATAGAAGAAAATGCAGGGAAGCATTTTTAAGATATTCTCATATGTGGTAGTTTCTTGAACCTTACAACTAAAGCATGAACAAGAGAAGAAAAAAATGGATAAATAGGATGTCCTATAAATTAAACACTTTTGTTCTTTAAAAGAATTTATCAATAAGGTAAATGGGCAGCCTACTCAATGGCAGAAAGTATAGGAAAGCTACATATGTGAGAAGGGTTTGATATCCATGTTATATAAAGAGATCACTCAACTCAATGGTAAGAAGACAAGAAAACTAACTAAAATATGGGCAAAAACCTTGAACAGACATTTCTCAAATAAGAAATAAAAAAAGCCCATGTAAAGATGTTCAACATTAGTAGTTAGGGAAATGCAGATGAATACTAAAATGAGATAACATTTCACAACTTATAGAATGGCAATAATTTAAAATAAAACAAAAACTACAAGTTGTGGAGAGGATGAGGAGAAATAGGAACACTCCTTTACAGTTGTGGGAATACAGAATGGTTCAAACTCTATGGAAGAAAGTTTGGCAATACCTCAAGAAGCTAAATATAGAACTGCTGCATGATCCAGAAATCCAATTACTAGGAATATATTCAGCAGAACTGAAAGCAAGAATGCAAACTAACAGTTTTACACTGATGTTCAAAGCAGCTTTATTCACAATTGCTAAAATATGGAATCTCCTAATGTCCATCAAAAAAGGAATGTCTAAACAAAATGTGGTTTATACATATATTGGAATACTATTAAGCTGCAAGAAGAAATGAAATCAGTTTGCATAGGACAACATGGATTAACCTTGAGGACATTATTTTGAGTGAAACAAGCCAGACACAAAAGGGACAAATAACAATTGTCTCAGTAATATGCACTATATATGATAAATAAACTCATGGAGATAAACTCTTTAATATAGATTACTAAGAGAGAGAGAATGTTGGCTGAGAATGGTAGCTGTTGTTTAATATATAGAGAATTTTTATAAGGTTTAATATAAAAGTATGGATTACAGTTGATGGAAGCACATTATACTGAATATAACTAACACTGCTGCTTTATAAAGGAGACTGGCTGTATGGGGTTGTCTGTGGATGTAAATGTCAATTGAAAGGAAACTAGAGAATAATCTAGAGTAGGTAAAACAGTGATTTTGGGGTGGTTGAAGATTGTGGTTAATAGTATTAATATAATAATATTCTTCATTTACAAAGTGTTAAGAATATGGTGAGATAGGAAAATTACAACGAATGTGCTTATGAACGATAGCTTACAGTAATATTGTAAAATATTTGCAGCAATGGAAAAGAAGATATATCAATTCCAAGGGAAAATAATAGGTGATATAGAAAGGTATGGGATTTTCACTTTTGAAGTAATGAAACATCTAAAATTGCCTGAGATGACAGGAGAACTTGTGATGAAAATGAGAACAATTGCATGTACACTTAGAATGGATTGCACAAAACGTGAGGCTGTGTAACACATGGAATTCAGTGAAAGAAGATGGACTGTGGTTAACAGGACAAATATGAGGATGTTCTCTCATGAATTATAAATGGATGTATAATACTAATACAAAGTGTTAATAATTGGGTGGGTTGGGGGAAAATAGACCAAATGTAAGATATGGGCTATAGCTAGTAGTAATATTTTGGCAATGCTATTTCATAGTTTTAACAAAATTTCAAAACAACGCAAGGTGATGGTGGTGGAGTAATGTATGGGAGCCTTGTGTGATGATATTTATGTTTGCTTTGTAAGTTCACAACTTTTACTATACACTTATTTTTTATGTATGTTTGAATGCTATTCTTCAACAAAATTGCGTTTAAAAAATCAGCACAGCCATACCTTCTTAAATACTAACAAAGATATCAAAATCAACGGGAATTGCATGGAAGATAATAACCAAACTACTGGTAAAATATAATCAAAACTTCAAAAAAGGTATCTTTTGAGGGAAAAAAGCAAGGTTGCAATTGTAAAACAAATGCAGTACATTTATATATAATCCTCCATAAAACATAAAATACGTGCTGCCACATAAATGAGTACTACAGAAAAATACAGTACAGAAAACAAAGTAAAGTAAGTATAAATAAAAAGTAACAAGGACTTCTAGAGAGAAAAACAGCAATTATGAATTAATAGAAATTTGTCTGTCATCTAAATTCTCATCACAATCACAAGATTCTGAAAACTTGTAAATGTCATGATTTTTATCTAAAAGCCCATACTCAACTAAAATCAAGTATAAGGGAAATACCTTTTTTGATAGGTGAAGTTTCACGAATTTTACTTCCTAAGAATTATTGCTGAGGCAGCAATAAAATTCCAGTTTGACAGCTGTATACAAAATGACAAAAGATATTAATTCAAATCAAAATGATATTTATTAGAATAAAATAATTTTAATGAAGAATGAAATCTCAACCAATAAATGATAAAATTATGTGTTTTAATTTTATTATTTAGAAAAACCTGTATACTCTTTTTTCCATTAAAATACATAATTTTATTTTTAATTCTTACAAATAGCATCCAATAATCCACAAAAACATGACTATACAAAATTACAAATGCAAAAGCATGCAAATCCTGAAGGGAAGATGGGCTTTTACTTCTTTTTCCCCATCCAATTTTGCTCTTTTACCAAGAAGTAACTGCTGTTAATAACTGAATATATATCTTTCCAAATTTTTGTTAAAGGATATAGTCAATAATATTTATGTTCATCTCTCTTATCAGTCTATTTCTCTCTTATTTTTATATAATCATATTGCATATGTTGCTTTGTTGATTTATTTATTAAAGAAGTTGTACATTTACAGAAAAATCATGCATAAAATACAGAGTTCCCATATACCACTCTATTTTTAAAACCTTGCATTTGTGTGGTAAATTTGCTACAATTCATGAAAGAGCATTTTTATAATGGTACTGTTAACTATAGTCCATAGTTTATAATAGAGTTTACTGGTTCTGTTGTACATGCCTTTATTTTGTTTGTTTATAATTTTTATTCTAATAACATATACTCAAACTAAAATTTTTTAACCACATGAACATATAAATTTGAATGATGTTAATTTCATTCACAATGTTGTGCTACCATTATGACTATTTATTACCTAAACTTTTTGATCAGCCCACATAGAAATTCTGTACAATTGAAACATCAACTCCTCATTCCCTACCTCTGCCCCATCCCCTGGTAATTTATATTCTAGTTTCTGACTTTATGAGATTGCTTATTCTAATCTTATTAGGATCAATGAGCTCATACAATATTTGTCCTTTTGTGTCAGATTTATTTCATTCAATATGATGTCTTCAAGATTCATCCATATTGTCACATGTATCAGGACATCATTCCTTTAGTGGCTGAAAATATTCCATTTTATACATATACAACACCTATCATTTAAAAGACAAAAGCTGTTTCAATCTTTTGGAAATTTTGAATACTGTCATACGAACATTGTTGTGCAAAAATCTCTTTGAGTCTCTGTTTTCAAATCTTTTGGATATATTCTTACAAAGGGAATTGCCAGTTCAGACAGTAATTCTTTACCTAACTTTCTAAGGAATCACAAAACTGTGTTACACAGTGGCTGCACCACTTTACATTCTCACCAACAAAGAATGACTTTTCCCATTTCTCTGCATCATCTCCAACACTACTAATTTTCTTTTTTATTAAATAGTAGACATTTAAGTGAGTCAGAAATGGTATCTTATTGTGTTTTTTTTTTAACAAATCAATTTTATTGTTACATATTGATAAAGCATAAACCCATCCAAAGAACATAAGCAATGATATTTGGTGTAATCACATATTTGTGCATTCATCACCCAAATCATTCCCAGAGCACTTTCATTATTCCAATAATAATAATAAACAACAAACAAACAAAACTCATCACCTCTCAATATCTCTATGCCTCACCTGCTATAAATAGCTGCTATTTTTTATCTCTCTCTAGTATATTTGTATTTATATCTTGTAAAAACTGTCATATATGTTATATCCCCTATATTTATGTTTTACATGAGGTTTTACTATCTTATACAGTCCCATGTTACAGTTTTTAACTTTCCTTCCAATAACACACATGACCTTAGACTTTCTCTTTCAACCACTGTCATACCCATACAATAGCACTGCCAGTTACAAATACCATGAAATGCTTTCACTATTTCTTTCATTTCCAAAGATTTACAAAGTCCCTTTTAACCAATTCTGTATGGATTAAACCTCAGCTTTACATTCTCTACCCTCTTTTCATTTTCTGGTGTCCTCTATTCTAATTATTAACTCCATGAGTTTACACAAATATTTAGTTCATAATAGCACAATAATATGGTATTTGCCTTTTTGTGTATGGCTTGCTTCACTCAACATTATGTCCTCCATGTTCATTCATGTTGTCATATGCTTCATGATTTCATTTTTTCTTACTCGTGCAAAATATTCCATTGTGTGTATGTACCATAATTTGTTTACGCTTTCATCAGGTGATGAGAACCTGGCTTCTTTCTAACTTTTCACAATCATAAATAATGCTGCTATGAACATTGGTATGCAGATGTCTGTTCGTGTCACTGGTCTCAGTTCTTCTGGGTGTATACCTAGAAATGATATTGCCAGGCCACATGGCAAGTTAATATTCAACTTCTTTAGGAATTGACAAACAGTCCTCCACAGTGGCTGTAACATTCTACATATCCATCAAGAGTGAATAAGCATTTCTATCTCCCCACATCTACTCCAACACTTACAGTTTTCTGACTTTTTAATAGAGGCCAAGTTAATAAGTGTGAAATGTCTCATTGCAGTTTTGATTTGCATTTCATTGATCCCTAGTGATGTTGAACATTTTCTCTTGTCTTTCTTCACCATTTGTATTTCTTCTTTGGACAATTGTCTTCTCAAGTTTTTTGTACTTTTTAAATTGGGTTGTTTGTCTTTTTATTGTTGACTTGTACAATCTCTTTATATATCAAGTGTATAAACCCTTATCATATATATGATTGCCAAATATTTTCTCCCATTGAGTTAGTTGTCTCTTGATCCTTTTGAAAAAGTCCTTGAGGTGCAAAACTTTAATATTAAAGAGGTCTTATTTTTCTATTTTTTCTGTTGTTGCTCATGCTTCAGGTGTAAAATTTAAGAAAATACCACCTAGTACTACCTACCACAAGGCCTTGAAGATGTTTTCCTACATTTTCTTCTAGGAGTTTTGTGGTTGTTGCTTTTATAATTAGGTCCTTGATCCATTTTGAATTAATTTTTATATAAGGTGTGAGAAAGGGGTCTTCTTTCTTTCTTTTGGATATGGATATCCAGTTCTCCCAGCACCATTTGTTTAATAGGCAGTTCTGGCCCAGTTTGGAGAACTTGACTGCCTTATGAAAAATCACTTGACTGTAGATGTGAGGGTCTATTTCTGAGTTCTTGATTAAATTCCATTGGCTAATGTGTTTGTCTTTGTGCCAGGACAAAGCTGGTTTTACCACTGTAGCTAGGAAATATGCTTTAAAGTCAAGAAGTGAGAGTCCTCTAACTTTGTTCTTAATTTTTAAGAACTATCTGGCTATTCAGGGCCCCTTACCTTTCCAATTAAATTTGATAATGGCTTTTTCAACTTCTGCAAAAAAAGGCTGTTGGAATTTTTATTCAGATGGCATTGAATCTGTAATTCAGTGTGGGTAGAATTGACATCTTAACAACATTGAGTATTCCAAACCATGAACCTGGAGTGTCTTTCTATTTATTTAAGTCTTCTTCAGTTTCTTTTAGCAATGTTTTGTAGTTGTCGGAATACAGGTCCTTTATGTCCTTTATTCCTAAATATTTGATTGCTTTAGTTTCTATTATTAATGAAATTTTTTTTCTGATTTCCTCCTCAGATTGCACGTCAATATTGTATAGAAACGCTATTGATTTTTACATATTAATCTTGTATCCTGCCACTTTCCTAAACTAGTCTATAAGTTCTAGTAGCTTTTTTGTGGATGTTTCAGGAGAGTCTGCATATGGGATAGTATCATCACCTAATAGTGACAGTTTTACTCTTCCTTTCCTATTCGAGTGCCTTTTATTTCTTGATCTACCCTAATTGCTCTAGCTAGAACCTCTAGCACGATATTGAATAAAAATGGTGACATTGGGCATCTCATCTTGTTCATGATCTCTGTGGGAAAGCTTTCAGTCTTTCATCATTGAGTACTATGATAGCTGTAGGTTTTTCATATATGCACTTTACCGTATTGAGAAACATTCTTTCTATTCCTATTTTTGTAATGTTTTTATCAAGAAAGTATGCTGCATTTTGTCAAATGCTTTTTCTGCATCATGTGATTTTTCTTCTTCAATTTATCAATGTGGCTTATATTATACTAATTGATTTTCTTATGTTGAAACACCCTTGCATACCTGAGATAAAATCAATTTTTTTCATGGTGTATATTCTTTTAATGTGTTTTTTGTTTCACTTTGTAAGTATTTTTTGAATATTTTTGCATTTATATTCATTAGAGATATTGGTCTTTGTATTAGTCAGCCAAATGGGTGCTGATGCAAAATACCAGAAGTTGGTTGGTGTTTATAAAGGGTAGAGGTCCACAGTTACCAGGCCATAAAGCATAAGTTTCTTCTTTCACCAAAGTCTGTTGCCACATGTTGGAGCAAGACAGCTGCCCACGTTTGCCAGGGTTTGGGCTTCTTGGGTTCCTCTCTTTCCAGGTCTCCGTTTCTTTCTGGGCTTAGCTGCTCTCTTTCCTCCACAAGGTCAGTTGTAGACTATGAGGCTATCTAGGCTTTGCTTCTCTCCACAAGGCCTGCTGTAGACTATTAGGCAAATGTTGTGTCTCTATCCCGACCTTCTCTCCATTTTCAAGACCAAGTTCTCTTACTTTCCGGGACTCCAGCTCAAGACTCCAACATCTAAACTTCTTCAACAATGTCCTTTCCTGTGTCTTTTATCTTGGAGACCCCATCCACCAAGGGGTGAGGCTCAATGCCCTATTAACGTTTTCAGTTACTGCCCTAATCATAACTTAATCATGCCCAGATTAACAGACCAGTTTACAAGCATAAGCCAATACATATTTTTGGAGTACATAATTACATCAAACTGCCAAATAGGTACAGTCTGTAATTTTCTTTTTTGTAGTATCTTTTTGTACTTTTGGTATTAGGGTAATGTTGGCTTCAAAGAATGAGCTTGGTAGCATTCTTTCTTACTCAATATTTTGGAAGAGGTTGAGCAAGATTGGTATTAAATAGTCTTTGAATGATTCATAAAATTCACCTATGAAGCCATCTATTCCCAGACTTTCCATCTTTGCGAGGTTTTTGATGACTGTTTCAACCTCTTCACTTGTGATTGGTTTGTTGAGATCATCTATTTATTCTAGGATCAGTGATGGTGATTTGTTTGTTTCTAAGAATCTGTCCCTCTCCTCTACATTGTATAGTTTTTTGGCCTACTGTTGCTCATAATATCCCTTTATGATCTCTCTTATTTCTGCAGGGTCAGTGTGTCCTCCCTCTCATTTCTGATTTTATTTATTTGCATATCTGTCATATTTTCTTTGTCAGACTAGCTGCTGGTTTGTTGATTTTGTTGATCTTCTCAGAGAACCAACTTTTGGTTCTGTTGATTCTCTCTATTTATTTTTCTCTCAATTTCATTTATTTCTGCTCTGAACTTTACTATTTCATTCCTTCTGTTTTGTTTGAGATTAGTTTATTGTTTTTTTATAGCTCCTCCAGGTGTTCAGTTGTGTCTTCAATTTTAGATCTCTCTTCTTTTTTAATGTAAGCATTGAGGTCTATGGATTTCCCTCTCAACACTACCTTTGCAGTATCCATTAGGTTTTGATGTGTTTTCATTTTGAGTCATATTAAGATGTTTGTTGAATTCTTTTGCAATTTCTTCTTTGACCCACTGATTATTTAAGAGCATGTTGTTTAATCTCCATATATTTATGAATTTTACCTTTTTCCATCTGCATTATTCAGGGTTCTTTTGGGAAATAGAATCAACAGGAGCTATCTGTAAATAGTATAAGATTTATAATATTCTTTCATGTGACTGTGGGGATATACAAGTCCAGGTTCTGCAGGAAGGCTGCAACCCAGGGGCTCTGATGAAAGTCCAATGAAAGTCCTTGGTGCGTTTCTGGGAGATGTTGCCTGTCCAAAGACCACCTGGGAAATTCTCTCTGAATGCTGAAATCACTTCCCTTTTTAATGGACTCAAATGATTAGATAAAATGTCACTCATTGCTGATGGCAATATCCCAGGTTGATAGTAGATTTAATCAGCCATCTATGCGGTAAACTCATAGACTAAAGCCCATAAATGTCCTTATTTTACAATTAGCCCAGTGCTGCTTGACCAAACCTGGGCACAATAATCTGGCTGAGATGACAAGTTAGCCTAACCATCACAGCCCACCTTTTGTCACATTGGCAACCATACATATTACCTTAAACCAAACTTATTCTTTAAGTAAAAACAATAATAGACATGAAAATATATATATGTTTGTATCTGCCTAACAATGTTCAACTCTCCTGTGTACAACTGGAAATGCATTAATTCCATACAGAATAGGGTACAAGTACATGAGTAATATTTACTCTTAAACTTGACATCCTTAAATATTATGACATGAATCTAGTACAACTTGTCATATGATAAGAGAAAAGGTTGGGGAAGAAAACAAAAATGCACTTTATATTCATCTCATAATGAAACAAGGAAGAAGGATTTTTGATTACTACAGTCCTCATTTCTGTAACTGGTCATGTGGTCAAAGTACATATTTCTCACTACCTTCTTCTACTACCCATTCCATGTTCTCATTACCCTTAGCAAGCATATCAGCTGGCCATGGTTCTTTGCCTGGTGGAGTGACCCCAACTTCCATTCCTGAAGATTCTGGGATATTGTTAGCCCTGCTTGGATTGGGTTGTTATAATTTTCCATTGATTTTAATCACAGGACATGGCAGTGCTAAGAGATGCCCCAGAGGATCTCCCATATTCCAGGCAAAATTTTCTTTATCCTCATTATATAGATTCAGCCCCATTTCCCCTTAATAGTCAGGATTAATCACTCCAATCAGTAGAGTAATTCCCTTCTTTGTCTGTTGATTCAGAGGTAAGAGGAGTCCAAACTGGCCAGGTGGCAGTGTTAACTTACAGTTCAATGTAATCATTGTTGTTTCCCATGGTGGCAACCCTCCTCCTTTTGGAACTAAGACCTGTAGACCAGTCAAGTTTAAGGTTGCAGGGACAGAAAGCAAAAATTTTCCTAGTGGGTCACTAGGGATAATAGTGAATGGTGTCACTCCCACTTCCACCCCTTAATTCCTGGACCCATTAATCCTGGTTATGGGAGAAACAGCACCATAGATTGGACACTGATTTTGAGCATATATTGCCTCCTGGAAATCATGGCCCCAGTCCTGCAACATATTGCCACATAGTTTGTACGACAATTGAGTCTTCAAAATGCCACTCCACTGTTCTATCAATCCAGCTGCTTCAGGATGATAGGGAACATGGTAAGACCAGTAAATTCCATGGGCATGAGCCCATTCCACACATCATTCACTATGAAATGGGTTCCTTGATCAGAAGCAATTTTGTGGGGAATGCCATGATAGTAGATAAGACATTTGGTAAGCCCAAGGATGGTAGTTTTGGAAGAAGCATTGCATGCAGGAAATGCAAACCCATATCCAGAGTATGTGTCTATTCCAGTTAAAACAAATCAATACCCCTTCCATGGTAGTCCAATGTTATCAATTTGCCACCAAGTAGCAAGCTGATCACCTTGGGGAATTGTGCCATATCAGGGGATGAGTATGGGTCTCTGTTGCTGGCAGATTGGTCACTCATCAGTGGCTGTAGTCTTGTCAGCCTTGGTGAGGGGAAGTCCATATTTCTGAGCCCATGCCTAATCTCTATCCCTACCTCCATAGCCACTTTCTTCATGAGTCAATTTGGCAATGACAGGAGTGGCTGGGGAAAGAGGCTGTGTGTTCGCCATAGAGTAAGTAATCTTACCCACTTGACTATTAAAATCTTCTCTTCTGAAATCACCATCTGGTGAGCATTCATGTGGTACACAAATATTTTAATATTTTTTGCCCACTCAGAAAGGTCTATCCACATCTCTTCCCCACACCTCTTTGTCACCAATGTTCCAATCTTGTTCTTCCTAAGTTCTTGACCATCCAGCCAAACCATTGGCAACATCCTATGAAACAATGTACAAATGCACCTCTGACCATTTCTTCCAAGCAAAATGAACAAATAGGTGCACTGCTTGAAGTTCTGCCCACTGGGAGGATTTGCCATCACCACTGTCCTTCAGGGATGTCCCAGAAAAGGGTTGCAATGCTGCAGTTGTCCACTTCTGGGTGGTATCTGCATATCATGCAGAACCATTAAACCAGGCCTGAGTTTTCTCTTCCTTAGTGAACTGATTGTAAGGGACTCCTGAAGAGGCAAAAGCTGTGGGCTGGAAAGAGAAGGTAACATGGCAAGGATGGTGACAAAGGGCATTTGGGCTATTTCCTCATGTAACTTACTGGTGCCTTCAGGACCCACTTGAGTCCTATCTCATATATACTACTTCTACTTTATTATGGAATGCTGCTGTGTGTGCCCAAATTTATGGTTTGGTGGGTCAGACAATACCTATCTCATGATAGGCAACTCAGGTCTCATGGCAAGTTGATGGCCCATGGTTAAATGTGCAGACTCTACTAAGGCCCAGTGGTGGGCCAAAAGCTGTTTCTTATAAAGAGGGTAGTTATCTGCAGAGGATGGTAAGGCATTGTTTTTTCCCTAAGGATCTGCATTGTGATTTTCATATCTGCCAAAGGTTCCAGGCAGAATCTATATTTGCCACTGAAACTTCCAGAATCTTTGGATGTGCTGGATCATATGGCCCAACAGCAACCTGGACCTGTTGCAGAGCCTCCTCTTCTTCTGGTCCTCAATCAAAACTAGCAACTTTTCTGGTCACTCAGTAAAATGTCCAGAGTACCACACCCAAATGAGGAATGTGTTGTCTCCAAAATCTGAAGAGTCCAACTAAGCATTATGCCTACTTTTTGGCTGTAGGAGGGGCCTGATACAAAAGCTTACCCTTTTCTTTACAAGGGATATCTTGACATGCTCCACACCACTGGAAATCTAGAAATTCCACTGAGGTGGAAGGCCCCTGTATTTTTTTGGATTTATATCTCATCCTCTCTCAGGTAAATGCATTACCAATAAGTATAGAGTCTTTGCTACTTCTTGTTCACTAGGTTCTACCAACATGATATCATCAATATAATGGAACAGTGTTATGTCTTCTGGGAGGGAGAGATGATCAAGTCCCTGTAGGCAATATTATGACATAAGGCTGGAGAGACGATATACCCTTGAGGCAGGACACTGAAGGTATATTGTTGGCCTTCCCAGCTGAAATCAAACTGTTTCTAGTGGTATAACTAATGACATTTGAGAAAAAAGCCAGATCAACAGTTTCAGACTGGGTAACAGGGGATGTGTTGATTTGCACAAGCAATGATACCACATCTGGGAGAGCAGCTGTGAATAGAGTTACCACCCGGTTAATTTTATGATAATCTACCATCATTCTCCAAGATTCATCTGTTTTCTGCACATGCCAAATAGGAGAGTTGAATGGGGATTTGTTGGGAATCACCACCTCTGCATCCTTCAGATCATTGATGGTGGCATTAATCTCTGCAATCCCTCCAGGAATTCGGTATTGCTTTTGATTTACTATTTTGTTAGGCATAGGCATTTCTATTGGTTTCTACGTCTTCTTTCTTAACATACTAACTCTCACTCTTCAAGTCAGGGATCTAATGTGGGAATTCTGCCAGTTACTGAATATGTTTATTCCAATTATGCATTCTTGAACTGGGGAAATTACCACAGAATGGGTCCCAGGGCCCACTGGACTCCCTGTGAAATGGACCTGAGCTAAAACTTCATCAATCACCTGACTTCCATAAGCCCCTGCTTTGACTGGTGGACCACAGTGATGTTTTGCAACTCCTGGAATTAATGACACTTCTGAAGTAGTTTCTAATGCTACCCAAAATTTCTGATCATTTCCTTTTCCCTAATGCACATTTACTCTTGTAAAAGTCTGTAAGTCTCCTTGGGGAAAGGTGGAAGAAAGATTAACAGTATAAATTTTCTGCAATTTAACAAGATCCTTTCCCAAGGGGACATGGCCTTCTAATTGAAGCAGTGCTGGGTCTGTAATCTATCTCAAGCCTAGGAATTCACTAAGGGGCTATGATTCACTGCATCTGTAATTTGAGATAGGGTTTTGTTCACTTGACCCAGAACACTTCTGCTTATACAGATACAGAAGAAATTTAGTAGATTGATCATCTATTTCACTTCTAGGTACCTTGAGATCTATTAGTCAATACCATAACTCTACGCAACTCAGACTATTTTGAGTGTGACTTTGAATCTGCCTTTCATTGTGTTAACAAACACACCTTGTCTTTGGTAATTAACTGCTGATACTTGACCTTTACTGGCCTCAGATTTGATCATTCCCATAATGTTTTAGGATTCTAATTCCCCTACAGCCCACCCTACAGTAATATCTGGACTACACAGAAGAGCAACCACAGAGCTCTTCAGGGAAGATGAAGTTAGACTTATAAATTCATTCCTTACAGTCTTCATTAAAAGTGTGTCTTCTAGAAATTCCTGGGGTGGATGGGCAGGTCTTAAATGGTAAATCCATTCTAGCATTCCAATCTCCCTAGGACTTTGAATTCTCTCTTATGCCGTATACCAGGAAAATCAAGGATGTTAACCTCAAACATGCTAGGCCACCTTTTGGTCCATGTTTCCATCAGCCACCCAAACAAACTGTTAGAGCCCTTTGAAACCCCTTGCACTACAGTGTTGAATCCAGAATTTGTTTGTCAATAAATTCAGCCCGACCCAATTGGTAATATCCTGGGTCATCATAGATGTAAGCAGCCATATATGTAATAAACTCACTGATTACTAAAGCCATACATGTCCTTATATTACAATTAGCCCAGTGCTTGCTTAACCAAAACCTGGACACAATTACGTGGCTCAGTTGAGAAATTAGCCTAACTATCACACCATCTATTACTGATTTCCAGTTTCATTCTGTTATTAACAGAGTAAGTGTTTTGCATAATTTTAGGTTTTGATAATTTATTGAGCCCTGTCTTGTGACCCAACATATGCCTATCTTGGAGATGGATCCAAGAGCCTTTGAAAGGAAGTATATCTTGTTGTTTTTGGGTGCAATGCTCTATAGATATTTGTTAGGTTTAGGTCATTTATCATATTATTCAAATTCTCTGTTTCTTTATTTATCTTCTGCCAAGATGTTCTATCCAATACTGACAGTGGTATATTTGAATCTCTAACTATTATTGCACAGACATCTATTTCTCCCTTCAATTTTAAAAAAATATTCTTTTTTATTTATTAAAGTATATCACTCATACATAAACATACATAAACAATAATTGTATATTAATAGTTGTGAACTTACAAAACAAACATACATAACACCATACAGAGCTCTCATATCTCACCACACCACCAATACCTTGATTGTTGTGAACACTTTTAACTAATGATTTAAGAGTACCCACAAAATATTACTAACAACCAAAGTATCTTATATTTGGTGTATTTTCCCCCTAACCCACTCCATCAATATTTTTTAAATCATTTATATATGAACATACATAAACAATAAGTGTATAGTAAAAGTTGTGAACATACAAAGCAAACATGCATAACATCATACTGTGGTCCCATACATCAACCCACCATCAACACCTTGCATTGTTGTGAGACATTTGTTACTAATTATAAAAAATTATCAAGATCGTACTTCTGAGGAGAAGCAGCAAGATGGCATTAGTTTAAAAGTATGCTCACCATCTCTCTCTCAAGGGACGGATGAGTGGGGGTAAGATCCTGACCAAGTGGGTTGTTTAGGAACCCACAGAGTGGGAGGCTTCAGGGTATCAATCTAGAGGGAGCTGTACAGGGGGATAAGTTGCTCAAGGTAAAACCATGAATTTCTCACTCCATGGCTGGAAACTGTAGACAGCTAAGTCCCACCCTCGGGGCACAATGCTGCTGTGAGCTCCCACTCCTGTCAGCCACACAGCAGGAGGGAATATTCTCCTAGTGTGGGAGGGTTCTGTTGAGGGGTGGAGGTGGGTTTCCCTTCTGTGGGTTTTATTGTCTGGATCCTATTTGAGCTTTGGCGTGCATACCAACCAGCTCGAGGTGGCACCAGGAAGAAGGCTACCTAATCACCCTGGGATAGAGAAACTTCACCTGGGAAGGTATGGTCAGGCAATTGACTAGTCCTGAGTTGAAAACTACCAAAATTTCAACTCCACTAATGGAGGCAGGCAGTAGGAAGCACTTAAAAAGCTTCCAGGAGCCTACTTAGGGTCAACTGGGAGAAGGGGTGGTCTGGAAGAGGGTTGAGAGTCATTTTTCTATGGTGACTTCAGCCACCAAGGTCCCATTTGAATTTCAGAAGGGAACTCAACCTGACCATGGAAATGAGGGGGTTATCCACTCTCACAGGCTTTTGCATCCTGGCACACTGGGATAGAACACAGCAAGAATAGTAATGGGGCAGAGACAGAGAGACTACTAATCAGCAGAAATCTACCCAAATGCAAAGGGTCAAATCTGCCTAAAGGAAAGGGACTGGATAGCTTTCTGAAGAGATATCATATCCAACTAGAAAGGTTAGTTCAGTGGAGGAGATTCTACCTGGAATATACAAGGTCCCTAGTTCAATTTCTGGCTCCTCTTAGAGATATCCACAAGGATATCAAATATCCTTATATATATAGCTGATACTATAGGACAGGGAGAACCTAAACATTATTTTTATATTAGTTTCTCTTGGGTCTCTTATTTTTCCTAAAAAAAATGTTACTTTAAAAAATTGAACTTAGTTTACTTGCTAAAACCCTCTTCAAAACCTGCAGAGGAGAGGCAACAGGGTAATTGATTGATAAACACCAGTAGCCTGAGAAGCTTTTCAGAGGTCTAAGAGAGAAGGTTGTTTTTCCTTAGTTTGTGTTTGACTATTTATTTGTGTGTTAGATTTTTTGTGGTTGTTTTTTTTTTTTCTTCTTTCTCCCACCCTTCTTTCTGGTCTTTTTTTTTTCTTAATTAGTTGCTGCTGGCTTGTTTCTTGTTTGCTGTATTTCCTCTTCCTTGATTTCCCCTTTCTGTGTATACCAATTTTGTCTACCAATGCTTTCTCTTTACATCCTTCATCTTTCTATCTTCTGCTTTCTGTTGTGGTTCTTGCATTCCACCTCTGTTTGTTTAGTCCTTAATTTATCTGGTTTTTATTTCTATCTTGTCTATTCTGTATTCTCTCATTTATTAAAATTTCTTCGTCTTTTCTTGTCTATTTCCCTCACTCCTCATCATTCTGGCTTTTAATTCACTCTATATATTTTTCTCTATTCAGTTTCCCTTTTCATTGTTGGTCCTCCACTTTTTTATTCCTATAACTATACATTGTTTACATGAGTTAAATATTCATTTTTCAAGGTCTTATATGGTTCCTTTACTAAATGTTACTTTTATTATTACTATTATCCTTTTTCATTTCCTAAATCTTTTGCTTTATATGGCTCTAATATATTTACTTCAAGGAAACATAGACAACAGCTAGGAAACAGAATAAGAGGAACAAAGTATCAAAGGGAAAACTTAACACACACATAAAAACAGCAACTAAATAAAACCCTTGAGTAGTGAGAGAAGCTAATCAACTGAATAAACCTATCAAGATAAAAAGATGACCAGACAGCAACAAAAAATAGCAAACCATACTAAGAAACAGGAAGACATGGCCCAGTCCAATGAGCAAACAAAGAACAAGAGGGGATGCAGAATTTTGTACAACTAATCAAACCTGTCCAAACAAATATCATGGACCAATTTAATGAAGTAAAGGAAGAGATCAAGGATATTAAGAAGACACTGGGAGAACACACTGAAGAAATTGTAAACATACATAAAAAGATAATGGATGTGATGGTGATGAATGGCACAATCCAAGAAATAAAAAAGACACTGGAATCACATAAGAGCAGATTTGAACAGGCAGGAGAAAGAATTAGTGATGGGGAAGACAGTACATCTGTAATTAAACAGGTAGAGCAGATAGATTAAAAAAAACATATGCATTATAGGCATCCAAGAGCAAGAAGAGAAGGGAAAGGGGACAGAAGGAGTGTTGGAGGAAATAATGGCTGAAAACTTCCCAACGTTTTTGAGGGAGATGGATGTACAAGCCCAGGAAGCACAGAAAACCCCAAACAGTATAAATCCCAACAGGTCTACTCCAAGACATGTACTTTTCAAGTCAAAGAGAAAATACTGAAGATTGCAAGAGAAAAGAGAACCATCACATACAAGGGAAGCTTAATAAGATTAAGTGCTGATTTCTCATATGAAACCATGGAGGCAAGACAGCAGTGATATGGCATAGTTAAGGTACTAAAAGAAAGAAATTTTCAGTCAAAAATTCATTATCCAGCATAGCTGGAATTCATAAATGATGGAGAGTTCAAAATATTCACAGATAAACAAAAATTAAGAGAGTGCCAATAAGAAACCTTCCCTTCAAGAAATACTAAAGGGAGTTTGGCAGGTTGAAAGGAAAAAAAAACAGGAGAAAGAGATTTGAAAGAGAGTGTAAGAACAACTAAAAAGTCAAAAAGAGAAATAAAAACAGCATATGACATACACAAACCCAAAGAAAATATGGCTAATATGAGTAATTCCTTGAAAGCAATAACACTGAATGTTAATGCATTAAACTCACCAATCAAGAGACAAAGATTGGGAGAATGTATAAGGAAATATGGCCCATCTATACTTTGTTTACAAGATACCCACCTTAGTCTCAGGGACACAGGAGGCTGAAAGTGAATGGCTGGAAAACAATCTTATAAGCAAATAATAACCAAAAAGGGCAGGAGTACCTATACTAATGTTGGAAAAATAGACTTTAAATGCAAGACCATTGTAAGAGACAAAGACTGGCACTATATATTAGAAAAGAGTAATATTTCAAGAAGAAAGAACAATCATAAACATTTATGTACTTAACTGAGGTGACTCAAAATACACGAGGCAAACACCAGGAAATCAAAGTGGAGAAAAAGATTCCTCTTCAAATATGGTGGGGGATTTTAATACCCCATTATCACCATTAGAAAGGACATCTTGAATAGAGAAACAATAAAGAAACAAAGACTTTGAATAATACAATAGAAGATCTGAACCTAATAGACATATACAGAACACTACACCCAAATACAAAGGGTTATACAATCTTCTTGAGTGCACATGGATCATTCTCCAACATAGACCACATGCTAGGTCACAGAAAAATGCTCAGTGAATTCAAAAAAATGACGTTGTACAAAGTAATTTCTCTGACCACAATGGAATGAAGCTGGAAATCAGTATGGGCCAGAGAAAAAGGATAGGCAAAAAGATATGGAAGTTAAACAACACACTCTTAGACATATAGTGGGTCATGGAGGAAATCTCAAAAGAAATCAGTAAAGACAAATAACTAAACAAAAATAGAGAAAAAAATCAACAACTGCCTTGATATGAATGAAAATGACAACATGATATGTAAAAACCTATGGAATGCAGAAAAAGTTGTATGGAGATGGAAATTCAGAGCCATAAATACTTATATCAAAAAAAATGAGAAAGAGCTAAAATCAAAGACCACACCACACACATGGAGGAATTAAATAAAGAAAATCTAACTAACCCCAAAGGAAGAAGAAAGAAGAAAATAGCAAAGATTAGAGCAGAACTAAATGAAATAAAATATAAGAAAACACTAGAAAAAATAAAACCAAAAGCTGGTTCTTTGAGAAGATCAATAAAATTGACAAATCTTAGCTAGACTAACAAAGAAAAAAAGAGAAAAGATGCAAATGCAGAAAATAAGAAATGAGGAAGAGGATATCACCACTGACCCCACAGAAATAAACAGTATCATAAGAGGATACTTTGAAAAGTTATATGCCCACAAGAAGGATAATTTAGAGGAAATGGACAAATTCCTAGAAACTTTCAAGCAGCTTACATTGATCAGAGAGGAAATTGATGAACACAACAGACCAATCACAAGTAAAGAGATAGAATCAGTCATCATAAACCTCCCAACTAAGAAAATTCCAGGGCCAGATGGCTTCATAGTTGAATTCTACCAAACATTCCAGAAAGAACTAACACCAATCCTGCTTAAAATTTTACAAAAAATAGTAGAAGGAACATTTCGTAACCCATTCTATGATGCCAAAATTACCCCAATACCAAAGCCAAACAAAGACACCACAATAAAGGAATATTACAGACCAATCTCTCTAATGAAACTAGATGCAAAAATTCTCAACAAAATACTTGCTAATCAGATTCAAAAACACATTAAATGAATTATACACCATGACTAAGTGGGTTTTATCCCAGGTATGCAAGGAAGTTTCAACATAAGGAAATAAATCAATGTAACACATCACAAAAACAGATTTTTAAAAAATCACATGACCATCTCTATAGATACAGTAAAACCATTCAAGAAAATAAAGTACACTTTCCTGATGAAAACACTGCAAAAGATCAGAATTGAAGGAAATTTTCTGATGATGAAAAAGGGTATATAGGAAAAACCCACAGCTAACATTATATTGAAAGGTGAAATCCTAAAGGTATTCCACCTAAGACTGGGAACAAGGCAAGGATGTCCACTAACACCACTCCTATTTAACATTGCCTTAAAAGTACTTGCTCAAGTACTGAGGCAAGAAAAAGATATCAAAGGCATCCAAAATGGAAAAGAAGAAGTAAAAATTTAACTATATGCAGATGACATGATCCTATACATGGAAAGCCCTGAGAAATCTACAACAAAGTTTCAAGAACTTATAAAGGAGTTCAGTAAAGTTGTAGGTTATAAGATCAATGTGCAAAACTCAGTAGCATTTCTGTATACCTATATTGAGCATTCTGAGGAGGAAATTTAAAAAATACCATTTACAAGTGTAATTAAATGAATTAAATACCTTGGACTAAATTTAACTGCAGATGTAAATGACTTATACACAGAACACTACACAACACTGTTAAAGGAAATCAAAGAAGACTTAAATATATGGAAGAATATCCTCTCTTTATGGATAAGAAGAAAAATATCATTAAGACATCTAACTTAACCAAACTAATCTACAAATTTATTGCAATCCCAATAAAAATCAATACAGCATTTTTTACTGAATAGATAAAACTAAGTATGAAAGTTATTTGGAAGGGCAAGAGGCACTGAATAGCAAAAGACATATTGTAAAAGAAAAATAAAATCACATGAATTATACTACCTGACTTTAAAACATACAACAAAACTACAGTGGTCAAAACTGCATGGTATTGGCACAAGGTTAGACATACTGAACAAAGGAATGAAACTGAAAGTTCTGATATTGATCCTCACATATACAGTTATCTGGTATTTGAGAAGGCCACCAAGTCCACTCAACTGGGAGAGAATTATGCTTCAACAAACTGTTCTTGGAGAACTACATATCCATATCCAAAAGAATGAAAGAGGAACACCTTCTCACACCTTATAAAAAAATCAACTCAAGATGGATCAAAGATCTAAATATTAGAGCCAAGACCATAAAGAATTTGGAAGATAATGTAAGGAAACATCAACAGGACCTTTAATAGGAAATGTTTTCATGAACTTCACTCTGAAAGCACGAGCAGTGAAAGAATAGATAAATGGGATCTCCTCAAAATTAAAAATTTTGTACCTCATAGGAAGTTATCAAGAAAGAGAAAAGGCAGCCTACCCAATGGGAGAAAATATTTGGCAACCATGTATCTGATAGGAGCCTAATATCCAGCATATAAAAAGAAATCTTACACCTTGAAAATAAAAGGACATACAACCCATTTTAAAAATGGGCAAGCAACTTGAAAAGACACTTCTCCAAGTTAGAAAGACGAATGGCAAAAAGGCATATGAAAGATGCTTAACATCATTAGCTATTAGTGAAATGCAAATCAAAAGTACAATGAGATACCATCTTACACCCATTAAACTGGTGGCTATTAATAAAACACAGGACTACATGTGTACTAGAGGATGTGGAGGAATGAGAACCTTCATCCACTGCTGGTGGAAATGTAGATTGATTCAGCCATTGTGGAGGACAGTTTGGTGGTTCCTCAAAAAACTAGCTATAGAACTGCCATATGATCCAGCAATTCCACTGCTGGGTATACACCCAGAAGAATTAAAGCAAAGACACGAATAGATATATGCACACCAATATCCAGTGTCATTATTCACTATTGCCAAAAGTTGGAATCAATCCAAATGCCCATATACAAATGAATGGGTAAACAAAGTGTGGTACATACATACAATGGAATATCACCGAGGTGTAAGAAGGAATACAGTGCTAACACATAGGATAACATGAAAGAATCTTGAGGACCTTTTGTTAAGTGAAGCAAGCCAGGCATTGAAGGACAAATATTACATGACCTCACTGACATGAATTAAACAAATGTAGCAGACTGAGAAATACTGTCTGAATGATAGATTTACAGGAAATAGAAAGGGAGAAGAAGGCTGTGAGCCAATGCCCAAACATGTGTAATCTATGATAAGGTGGAAGTGTGTAGTTGTAGCAACATCTATGGTTATATAAAAGCCTGGTCCACCTCTCTTTCATCACTCATCTACAGCAATTCTCTGGGATATATAGACATGATAAAACTGCCCAATGACTACATTGGAAGCAATTATAAATATCTTGACTACAGGATGCCATAGATACAGTGTACACCTACTTTGGAATGCAAGTGGCACAGTGCTGTCAAAAAACTACAACAGACACTGAATTTATGACCTCTTTTGAATTAGAGTTAATTATATTATTTTTGTCATTGATTCCTCCCTATCTCCCTGCCAGCAATGTTTTAAATTTTTTAATTGAAGTTTATCATTCATACATAAATATACATAAAGTGTACAGTAAAAGTTGTGAAATTACAATACAAACATGCATATCATCATATAACACTCCCATACATCAACCGACCACCAAAAGCTTCCATTGTTCTGAAACAATTGTTGCAAAGTATGAAAGAGCATTATCACCATATTACTACTAACTATAGCTAATATCTTACATTTGGTGTATTTTTCCCCCAACCTACCTGTTTAATGACACTATGTATTACTGTTATAAACTTGTTATTGTTCATGAGCATATGTTCTCATATTTGCTCTGTGTTAACCAGTCAGTGATTTTTATTTCCTTCTGATTAAAGAAAGTCCTTTTATTTCCTTTCGACAAAGGGAAATACCTTTAGTCTTACCAGTCATTGCTATTGAATGTATGAAAGCTGTCACTATGCTTTTAAAAGAATCACTGTAAGTTGCCAAACTATTTATGTAAGTACCATTTATCAAAACCTAACAAATTCATTCACCACTCTGATGTTTCTCATATTTAAGTGAGTACTTATTTTAAGCTAGAATTTCCATTCACATTGCTGCTAAAGTTTGAGGTACATCCTCCTGGTGTGCAGTTAGTTACTTGATTTTAGCTTTTTCTTGTTTTTTTAATGTAGGCATCTCTGGCTATAAAATCCCCTCTCAGCACTGCCTTCACTGTATCCCATTAGTTTTGACATATTTTGTTTACATTGTCGTTTTCCTCATGATATTTATTGATTTCCCTTGCAATTTCTTCTTTCATGCACTGATTGTTTAAGAGCATGCTTTTTAACTTCCATATATTTGTGAATTTTCCATTTCTCCACCCCATGTTGATTTCCAGCTTCTTTCTGTTGTGGCCAGAGAAAATGTTTTGTATAATTGCAATCTTTCTAAATTCACTGAGACTTGCTCTATGATCTAACATGTGGTCTATCGTGGAGAATGTTCCATGAGCACTCAAGAAGAATGTATTCCCTGCTTTTTTGGTCGCAAGCTTTTGTGTATGTCTGTCAGGACTAGTTTATTTATTGGATGTTTCAAGATTTATGTTTCTTAATTGATACTCTGTCCACAGGTTCTATCTATTGTTGAGAGTGGTGCATTGAAGTTCCCCAATATAATAGTAGAGGCATCTATTTCTTCCCTTTGTTTTGCCAGTGTTTGCATCATGGTTAGTTGAATAAATATTTATGATTGTCCTTTCTTCCTGGTAGAGTGTCCCTTTTATTAATATATTATGAACTTCTTTGTCTATATTAAGAATTTTGCATTTAATGTCTATTTTCTCAGATATTATTTTAGGCAACCCAGTTCCATTTTGGTTATTCTCTGAATGGAAAATAGTTTCCCAACCAGGCATTTCCAAACTATTTCTATTTGCAGTCTAAGGTGAGTTTCTTTTTGATAGCTTATAGATGGTTCATATTTTTCAATTCTGCCAATCTGTGTCTCTTAATTGGGAGTTTAATGTATTATCAGTGAGTGTTATCACTGTAATGGCAGTTCTTACTTCAAACAGTTTATCTTTAGGATTTCACACATCATATCTTATTATTGTTTCTATTTTTAATCTTTAATTTGTCCTTCCTAAAGGTGTTCCTTTCTACATTCTCCTCCAAGCCTCTCTTTCCTGTCTTTTCATTTCAATCTGCAGAACTCTCTTTAGCATTTCTTGAAGGGCAGGACAATTGTTAATAAATTCTCTAAATTTCTGTTTATTCGTGAATATTTTAATCTCTCTTTCACTTTTTATGGACACTTTTGCTGAATAGAGAATTCTTTGCTGGCAGTTTTTCTTTTCCAGTACCTTAAATATGCCATAGCACTGACTTCTTGACTCTATGGATTCTGATGATAAATTGATACTTACTCTTATTGAGCATCCCTTGTATATGATGTGATGGATCCTTTTCTTTTTCTGCTTTCAGGATTCTCTCTTTAACTTTGGCATTTGACAATCTGCTTAGTATGTGTTTCAAAGTAGTTCTGTTAGAATTTATTCTATTTGTGATACGCTGCACTTCCTGGATATGTACATCTATTTCCTTCAAAATAGTTGGGTGGGAAATTTTTGGTAATCATTTCCTCCACACTCATTCTTCCCCCTTTCCCTTCTCTTCTCTCTCTGGGAGACCCATAATGCATATATTTGTGCATTTTGCACTGTCATTCAATTCAATGAGACCCTGCTTAATTTTTACAAAATTTTATACATCTGTTCCTCTTTCTCTGCAATTTCAGATATTTTATCTCCTAATTCATTAATATTTTCCTTTACCTCTACTATCTGTGCAACTTAGGATTGCTTATCTTCCACCTCACTTATTTGTTTCTCTGCCTGTTCAATTCTCCTGTCATGTGATTCTATTGTATTTTTAATTACCTCTATTGTGAATTTTATTACCATAAGATCTTTTATTTTTCTATGTATGTTTACATTTTTTTCTGAATGTTCACCCAGTGTCTTCTTAACGCTGTTCATCTATTCCTTAATCTTCTTTAACTGATTTAGAATATTTGTGTTGACACATTTGATTAGTTTTTCCAAATCCTGAATCTCTTCCTGTTGTTTTTGTTGTTGTTGTTTTGTTTTGTTTTATTATGTTTTGTTTTTAATTTGTTCCTTTGACTAGGCCTTATTTTGCTGTTTCTTAGTGTGGATTCTAAGTTTTTGCTGATGTTTAGACATCTTTTTATCCTGATGAGTTTACTCCCTTGGTTACTTTTTCATCCTTGGCTAGAGTCTTATTGCTGTTTTGCTTTGTACTAAGCCTCTTGAATGAAACTTAGTTCAGTTTATTCTAACTCTTTAGAATTGCCTGCATTTAATTGACACAAACCTTGCAAAATACTTATGAATGTGGTGCACACCAGTTGTGAAGAGGCAGTTCCTCTAGGGTGGCCTCTCTTGGTGTCCCTGTCTTGCTCCTTACTGCAAGTTGTACTTTGTTTCCTTGCCCTCTGGAGTCCAAGCACTGGTGACTCACTTCCCCATGAACATGTCTGCACATGTCTATGCCAGTGTGGCCTCCCTCACAGGCCACTTGTGCCACTTTTCCATTTGACATGTGTGGCACTCATTTGTGGGCTGCCCATGTGCCACTTTCCCAATGCCACTGCTGCTTCCCTATGTGCCAGATGAGTCTCACCTTTGTCAGCTGCCTTCATGCCAATCACCACACACTTGCAGGACCTTCCTTACACCCAGCTAGGCTGTCCATCTTCTTGCCACTCTTGGAGAAGGAGTGGCACATGCTCTCTGCTCTACCATCTTGGATCTCCCCTATATACTCATAATAGGAAAAATGTGAAATTTGAAACTTCAAGAAGATCAGAGAAGCAGGCAGAGGGAAAGAACTGAAATAACTTTTAAAGTGCAGGGAAGAGCGAGAGGAAAAAAGGCAAGAAGGGAGAGAGGGAATGAAAGAAGAAGGGCAAAAGAGAGAATAAAGGAACAGAAGTAAAAATGAAGAAAGAACATTCTGTGTTCACTATGGAGAAAGCTGAACATTGGTATGATTTTTAGAAATTTATACAGTTTATAAAGACTGATCAGGGAATGGATGTAGCTCAAGTGGTTGAGTGCCTGCTTCCCATGTATGAGGTCCTGGGTTCAATCTCCACCACCTCATAAAAAAATAAGAATTATCAATTTGCCAATGGTTGTAGGAATATCTTTTTCAAATTCTACACAGATCATAACATTTAATATAGCATTTTTTTTTACTTTATTGTGCTCAGTATTAGTATAGTTATGCTGACTAATACTTTCAACATGATAATTCAAACTTTAGACTAAAACTTAAAATAGAATACTGTTTCCAAAGTGAATTAAATATTATCAATCATGAAAATATTGATATATAATCTTATGACCATGGTGGAATAATTGAGGGAAGGGATTAGCTCACATGGAGAATGATGAAAATAAATTATATTAATGTATGGATTAAGCCATAGAGTATGTTTTAAATATTCTCTAAATGTACAGAGATAATAAAATTATATAATTTAGCAGTTACCAAAATTCGAGTAAATATCTGTACAAGTCTCTTGCCCATTTTTTAAAATGAGTTGTCTGTCATTTTATTATTGATTTGTAGGATTTTTTTTTATATGCTGGATATTAGACCCTTAGTGGGTATGGATTTTCCAAATATTTTCTCCCATTTTATAGGCTGCTCTTTTACTTTCTTGACAAACTCATTTTAAGTGCAAAAGTTATTAAATTTCAGGAAGTCCCATTTATCTATTTTTAAATTCATTGCTCAGGCTTTTGCATTAAAGTTCATGGAACAATTGCCTGCCAGAAGTTGAAATAGAGGCTGCCCTACATTATCTGCTATAATATTTATGATCCTGCCTCTTATATTTAGGTCTTTGATCCATCTTGAGTTAATTTTTGTATAGCGCATGAGATAGGGATTCTTTTTGTTTGGATATGCATACTCCCTTCTTTCAACACCGTTTGTTGAAGAGACTATTCTGTTCCAATTGAGTGGACTTGACATACTTGTTGAATATCAGTTTGCCATAGATGTGCAGGTCAATTTTGAAGTCTCAGTTCAGTTCCATTGGTAAATATGTCTATCCTTGTGCCAATACCATACAGTTTATATTTTTTTATTTTATTTCTTAAAAGATATTTAGATTACATAAATGTTCCACAAAAAACATAAGGATTCTCATACACCCCATCTCCCACGCCTCACACAACCTCCTATATAAACTTCCTTCATTAGTGTGGCACATTAATTGCAATTGATAAACACATCCTAGGGCTTTGCCATCAGACGTGGACCATAGTTCACATTGTATCTTTCCCACACAGTTCTGTATGTTATATGATGGTAGAAAATGGCCTATATCTGTCATTGCAATGTCAATCAGGACAAAACCCAAGTCCCGAAAAAGCCCCTGTATTACAACTGCTTTTCCCTGTCCCTGTCCCCAGAGCCTCTAGTGGCCACTGGCTCCACATCAATGTTACAATTTCTTCCATTGCTTGAATCACAATATGTCTATAGTAGAATACCAGTACGTCCACTCTAGTCCATGGCTCTTCCCCCCATCCTGAGGAGTCTGGGATGGTGATGTCCACTCCACCTCCAACTGAGAGGGAGTTTATATTCCATGGGGAAGATGGATGGGATTATGCTGCCTGAAGCTGCAGACTCTCTTCATTCCCTGGGGTGGCCATTGTCCATCATCATCTCCCCGCCAGTTGTCCTGTGTGAGTCCAATGAGCTGTAGAGTGTAGTTGCGTATTGAAGGGATAAGACAGGAGGGTAGTTATATTATTGGGTTGGGTGGTGAAGATTTGACAGGTGGGTAGATTGGGAAAGGTGGGTTAGAAGGTCAGAGATACTGGGGGGAGGGTTAGGAGAGAGACCAGGTGAAAATACCATATAGTTTTGACAACTGTATTTTTCTATTATGCTTTAAATCTGGTGCTCTGAGTCCTCCAACATTAATTTTATTTTTCAAAATATTTTTGGCTATTCAGGGTCCCTTACATTTGCAAATCAATTTTTTAAGTGTCTTTTCCATTTATGTAAAAGAATGCTGTGTGAATTTTATTGGTAAAACATTGAATAAATAAATTTGTTAGAAATGTCATCTTACTGATTAATCTTCCAATTTATAAGTATAGACAATCATGTCATTAATATAGGTCTTATTTGAGTTTTTTCAGCAGTGTTGTGTAGTTTCTGTGTATAAGTCTTTTATAGCTTTAGGTAAATTTATTCATAAATATTTGATTTTTTTAGTTGCTATTGTAAATAGAATTTTTTTCTTTGATTTCCTCTTCAGATGTCTCACTGATTTTTATATGTTTAATATGTATCCTGCCATATTTCTCAACTCATTTATCCATTGTAATAGGTTTGTTGTAAATTTTTCAGGATTTTCTATATATAGAATCTTAAAATAGTGAAAGTTTTGTTTCTTCCTTTCCAATTTGGATGCCTTTTATTTATTTATTTTTATTGCCTATGTGCTATAGCAAGGACTTCTAACACAGTTGTGAATAACAGTAGTGACAGTGGACATCCTTTTCTTTTTCCAGATTTTAGATAGATAGCCCTAAGTTTTTCATCATTAAGTAAGAACTTAACTGTGGCTTTTTCATACATGCTTTTTATCATATTGAGGTAGTTAAAAGATTCCTTTATTACAATGTGTTTTTGTCCAGAAATGATGTTGAATTTTGTCTATTTCTTTTTTTTGCATTGATAGAGATCATGTAATTTTTCTCCTTCATTTGCTTAATGTGGTATATTATATTAACTGATTTTCTTATGTTGAACTATCCTTGCAAACCTGGGATAAGAACCACTAGATCATGGAGTACAATTGACTTGATGTGCTGATGAATTCATTTGCATGTATTTTGTTCAGGATTTTTGCATCTAAGTTCATTAGATAGGCTGGTCTGTAAGTTTTTTTTTTCTTCTAGCATCTTTGTGTGGCTTTGATATTAGGGTAAATTTGATATTATGAGTTAGGTAATGTCCCCTTCTCTGATTTTTTGGAAGATTTTGAACAGAACTGATTCTAGTTCTCTTCAGAATGATTGGTAGAATTTACCTATGAAGCCATCTATTCCTGAACATTTCTTGGATATGGGGTTTTTGATGACTGATTCAATCTAATAACTTGTGATTGGTCTGTTGAGGTATTCTATTTCTTCTGTCCTCTTTGTAGATGTGTTTCTAGAAATTTTTCCATTTCATATAAGTTATCTAAATTGTTGGCAAACAGTTTTTCATAGCATTCTCTTAGGACAATCTTTGTTTCTGAGGTGTCAGTAGTGATATACCCTGTCTCATTTCTGATGTTATTTGTATATTTTCTCATTCTTTGTTAGTCTCAAATCTCAAAATATCAAGTTTTAGGTTTCTTAATTCTCTATAATTTTTTTTTATTATCAATTTCATTTAATTCTGCACTAGTCTTTGCTATCTCTTTCCTTTGGCTTGCTTTGGGATTACCTTGCTGTTCTTTTTCCACTTCTTATAGGTATGCAGTTAGGTATTTGATTAGTTCTTTCTTCTTTTTAATGTAGGATTTTATGGATATAAATTTCCCTTTCTCATTGGCTTCATAGCATCACATAACTTTGGATATATTGTGTTGTCATTTTCATTCCCTTCAAGATATTTACTGATTTCTCTTGCGATTTCCTCTTTGATTTTTTAAGAAAGGGTTAATATCCATAATATCTCTGCAATTATTGATTTCCAGCTTCATTTTGTTGTGGTCAGAGAGAATGTTCTGTAAAATTTCAACCTTTTTTATTGCATTGAGACTTGTATTATGACCTAACATGTTTCTGTTCTGTAGAATGATCCATGAGAGTTTGAGAATGTTTTTCCTTTGAGGAGCAATGTACTGTATATGCCCATTAGGTCTACTTCCTCTAATGTATTATTCGAGATCTCTATTTCTTTATTAATCCTCTGTTGAGATGTTCTCTCTAATGATGCAAGTGGTGTATTGAAGTTCTCCACTTAAATTATAGAGAAGGAAATTGAAACACCTTGTAACCACTGTTGCAGGGCCATGGCCACACAATGAGAGCACAGCTTGGCCCCATTCTGTACAAGAGTCAGTATGGAGGAAGTGTAAGCAAAGGGACCATGAATGTTTCCTACCATTTTTAAAGTTATATTTCCTTTATTAATAACTATCACAATTATTGCAGCCCTTTAAGTGCTTTCTGGAGTTTTGAGGAAGATGTATGTGATGGTTTATGTAATTTGTTCAAAAGATTCTTTGGGGAAAAGTCACCCTGGAACATCTTATACTGCCATTTTGGTTAACCCTGTCTGAATAATTAATATCTTTGTACATTTATGCCAGCAACAAAGGATGAGGGAAAAATCTCCTATACTCCAAGATAATTTAGAATCTTGTTCCTAGAAATGATTGGACAATGGTCATAAATAGATAGGTAAAATCAATTTAACTATGTGCACTTAACAAAGTTCACTCAGTAACAATACACCTAAGTTGGCATGGAAAAGCTTGAATGATTAATTGTTGTTGGGCTTATTTACAAAAGTCCAGAAATATCCAATGAATTTAATTACCACTTAGATGAAAGTTTCTTGGGCCTGAGGCTGATTCCTTGTATACTCTGTCCAAGTGGGGAGAAAGAGAAAGAAAGCCTACTATTAAAGAAAGAAGTCCTGTTTCATGGCTGATTGCAGGAGGCTATCAAATAAAGATACTTTGACACTTTCTTCTTATGTAGTGAGTGGAACAACAGCTCTTTGCTCCCATCTCCTACCACTGGCAAAAAAAAAAAAAAAAAAAAAAAAAAAAAATCCTTTATTTATCATGTGGAGCCAGGGTTGTCAGAAACAACTTCGTCTTTCCTTTTGCCACATGCACATATAGCTAAACTTTCATTTCTTGATCCTCTGTTGTCATAGCTAACATCAGGAAGAAGGCTGCTGTTTCTGAACATCTATATCACCTTTGGTAGCCAGTCTTGCTCCTGCAAGTGTCACTCCTGTCATAGAAGTGCACATCATTTCTCTTGAACCTGTTTTCTGTCCTTCCTGTTCACTTGACACATTTGCTGCTGTTGCTGTAGCTTCTCCCGCTGACTTGGTCCTGGTTACATGTGCATCTCTTGCTGTTGAAGTGCTCACAGGGCATGTGTGTTGACCTGCACAGAAGCTCCCTTCCCACTAATAATAATACTGCGTCCATTCCTTTACTGAGGCCAGAGATATTTACTGGGTGACTTAGAAGTGTGAGGAAGAATTAATTGCTGAAGGTGTGACTGTGGATGAAGACAACTATCATTGTTCTAGGAATTTACACTCTTGTGGAGAAGATAGAAAATATATATAATAACTAATAGAAATATAAATTATTTTATATAATGGCAAGTTCCAAGGAGAAAAAATTAACAGGGAGAAGGGATGGAAAGTGTGGAATTAAAATTTCAACTAAGAAAGGGATCACTGAGAAGGTGATATAGGAATCAAGATCTGGTAAAAGGAAATAATTGTGCTAGGGAAGATTCTGTGGGAAACCCCGAGATGTCAGCAACCTAACACTATTAAAGGCCTTAGGTAAAAGATCACCTAATATGTTTAAAAATCAGTGTTGTGGGTTGTTTTGCCACCCAAAAAGATGTATTTGAGTCCTTACTTGGAGTCCTTTTTATGTGATCTTACTTGAAAATAAGGCCTTCAAAGATGAAATTAGTTAAGACAAAGTCAAAATGGTTCAGGCTGGAAGGTAACTCAATATGGCCCTTGTCGTTATGAGAATAAGGGCTTTTGGAGACACAGTGAGACAAAAGAGAGAAGGCTATGTTAAAGAGGGGTAGAGATTGGAGTTATGCTGCTATAAGCCAAGCTAAAGCAAGTAGCCTGTAACCACCAGAATCTAAGAAGTGGCAAGTACGGATACTCTCCTAGAGCTGTCAGGAGAGCATGGCTTCTCTGGCCTCTTGCTTTCAGATATTGAGTCTCCAGAACAGTGACACAATAAATTTCTGTTGTTTTAAGCCTCTTAGATTGTTTTAAATTGTTAAGGCAGAAATAGCAAAATAATATAAAGTTCAACATGATGAGAAGCAGTACAGCAGTGTTGGCTATGTGGAGAGATATACGGGGTGAATTCAGGAAGCCAGATCAGGAAATCCTTATAATACAGGTTGAAAAGAAAAGCTTTTGGTCTGAACGTGATTGAAAATAAAATATTGAGAAGAGAAGTGGATACCTCGATGTCTATGCACAAAGTAATTAGAAATGAAATGATGGGAAAGCAGAAAACAGGAACATAGTTAGGAGGTTATTTCAAAAATTCAGGTAAGAGATGATGGAAGCTTAAGCAAAAGTGGTCAGATTGCAGATGAATTGAGGAAATGGAGCTGACAAGGTTTGGCAATCACTCAGATATTGGGTGTGAAAAGGAGCATTTAAAAATAATTTCATAGTTTCACCTGTGTAACTTGAAATATGAGGTTGCTATATATTGAAATGGGGAAGATTTGGGGCAGAGAGTTTATCTTTTATTGAAGGAAGAATGGTTAGTGAATTGCAATAAACCTTTTGTTCCTTCCTCATTTTCTAAGAAGGCTGATGTTTAGCAGTTGGTGAGTGGTGGCTGAGGGATGGCACAGAATCTTGTTTAAGAAAAAATGACAATAACCTGCTTAGGGGTGGTTAGGCAGCAGTCATGATGTCAATCAGCCAATTATTAAGGACACTCTTCTCAAGGAATTACCAAGAAGTAGATGCAGTATATTCTAGACTCAAGATTTGTTGTTGATAGCAAATAGGTCTTCAGATTTGACTCAAATAAATCCAAGTCTTAGCCAAATCCAGCTTACTGAGTACATTCTATAAAATAAGGTATATTTAGCAAGGGGAACCATTTTACATGATCCAGCCTCCTTGACTGAGATTTATGAGTCTTGTACTTTTTGTATTAAGATTTTTCAGTTTTTGTTCAATATGTGTCCTTGTTTCTATTGAATATAGAAATACCATCACAATTGATCTGAATATATTTTTCCTGACAGATCTGTGCATTCTCCCTTATTAGAAATCTTATTTTCAGTAATTACTGTGTCAAGCAATTTGGCCAAATTATCTCAGAATACTGTTTCTTTTAGGGAAGAGAAAGGAAAAGATTTATTTATACTCTGTATTGTTCAAAGAGAAAATCAAGATATCTTTAAGAAAAATATAATACCATTATCAAATATTGCCATCAATAGATTTAGATTGTTTCATATACCCAAGACCAAGGATAACACGACATCCACAAATCTCATTCTGCTTAAATGTATGATTATTTTAACATCTCAAATTTAGCATTTCTCCCCAAGCATCTCAGTATGAAATCAGAGAGAAATATGAAACATTCCCTTGTGTTTCAAGGACACTTTTCCTTACATAAGAAAAATAAACTAGAATTATCATGACTTCAACTTTATTATTCTATAAAAATTAATTTACTACAAAAAATCTATCATGTAATAAGTATAGCCAATGTTACAAACTATTATTATTTTTTAACATTTCAAACTCTTCCAGTCATGGCCAAATCAAGGCCTAATTCATGGCACACCACGAGAAATATGCTATTTCTGGCAGACAAAATTTATGTTTCATAGTGGTTTGTGTAATGTAGATATGACACAAATATTACATTATTTGCTCAAATTATTTATGAAATATTAAGAAAATATTTGTTTCAAGGATCTACATTGAACAAGTGGTTGAGTATTACATTGTTATTCAAGTTTATGGATTTCATTTTAAAAATACAAATTTTCTAAACCTTGAAAATTATGCTTAATTCTTTTATATCCCATATAAACTGTGCAATACTGAATAAAATGAAGGCATAAAGCAAAAATATCAGATATGTACAATTTTCACTTCATTTTCCAGTCTGTTGGTTTTTCCATTCAGTCTAAATCTATATAACAGATATTTGATTAGATTTACTTAGAATAGCTCAGGAAAATTATAGAAGATATATACTGGGACATTGCTGACTTTTAGAAAATTTACTTGATTTGGAAATATGGCATCTCTAAGTGCTTATACCCTCTAGCTTTTGAGGTAAAGCTACATATAAAAAGGCTGTTATTTGATAAAGCTTTCAAAATCACTGAAAGGCCAGTGAAGTCTAGAAAATGAAAGAACAGTGGGACAGTTTTAATTTCGTGAATCCCAAAAAAGAGATTATGTTTTTTAACTTATCCATTGCTGTGGGTGTGAGACCCCTTGACTGTATTACATTCTGTTAAGGGACCTTGATTAGATCACCTGATTAGATTATATTTGTTTGGAATACATCAATGAGGAATGACTCAGGTTGGCTCTCTGCCCTCTTACTGAAGCTTTATAGAAATGGAGACAAAGAGGGAGGTACACAGAGAAAGGAAGCCACCATTTTTGATGCTGCCAAGTGAGAGAGGACTCAAGGATCACTAGCAGCAAAAGCTTAAGCATGAAACCCCCAAGAGGCAGGGCCCATGGAGCAGCTCAAGAGTGATGGGATAATCCATGGGCCAGAGAGCTAACAGCTGAACTTAAGAAGAAAGTGGAACAACTGAGACTGAGACAGGAGGCCCAGAAAAGGACAAGCCTTATGCCTGGTTGGCAATAGCTGAGCTCCAGGAGATGGTAGATTCTGGAGGGGAAAGTAGGGACATCAGCAGAGATCAGCTGCCATCTTGCTTTCCCACCAGAATAACCAGTACCTGATTTTGGTGGAAAAGCATTTGTGATGATACCTTAATTTGGACATTTCATGGCCTTGGAACTATAAGTTTTTACAAATAAAACACCTATTATAAAAGTCAACCATTTCTGGTATTTTGCATTGGTAACCCTTTGGCACACTGGGACAAACAGTATGTCTTTGAGTAATATAAAAACACTTCATTACTGATGTGAACTCTATATATAGTCATAAAGAAAGAACACCATGTAATTAAGAGGAAGGGAGAAGATACTGAATGCTAGAGTGTGAATAGTCAGTAACTGTAGAAGGTAGGAGGATATTACCTATTACTACAGAACAGAAATACATGTGGTCATCAGAGAGGGTATGATATTTTAGGAAATAATAGGAATGCATATAGTTGCTGAATATTACAGAGAAAATTATACATTATTGCTCCAATATACTGCATTAGATAAGCGGTAGTACAGAGAGAAATACTATGCATTTTGAGAAGTGACAGGATGTGAAAATAAAGTGAGAATGGCTATTAATCCACAGTCATAAATGCCAACTCTCAGCTCACACTGAATACGAATGTTGAACTTCAAGAAAATTAGAGCCTAATTTCAGCAATTTTAATCTTAATAGCTAAGAACAAATTGAGAGAAATGCAAAAAATATCAGGTAGTTGATAAGAAGATTTGTATGTGTTTCAAGACAAAACTTTCAGTTTTTGAATATTTTGAGATTATGGTGATAGTAATATAGTAAAAAGAATTAGATATGTAAGATCAGAGATACAAAAAAGTAAGTGTCTACTTGGAGTGACAGATGGGAAGAATGTCATAGAAAAGCAAAAAAGTTGAGATAAAAAGTAATGGAAATGAAAGTTGAAGATGAAGAGTGCAATGATAAAATTAAGGAGAAATAAAAGAGGCATATAGAGATAAGTAGCTAGGCAATTAAAGAAAGGAAAGTAAGAGAAATATCTACAGATAGCTTGATACAGATTGAGAAATAGAAGTAAAAACAGATATAAATATGAATAATATAGCTATACCGATGATCTAGATGAAAATATAGGTAGAGATGGATATGGATATAAATAAAGTTATGCCTAAGGGTATGGATATTGACATGGATATGCAAATAGATAGACATGGATATTGTCAAAGGTAAAGTGAACCTAGGTAAAGATCCAATTTTATTTAAGATTTATTTAAGACAGGACTTGTTCATACCACAACTCCCAGTGAAATTAGTAATAGTCTTCTGTTTTACACTCAAGAATGTCTATTTTTGAATGATAATTTGTTCACAATAGGTAGTGATAGATAAAGATATATGCAGAGAAATACTTCTAGTATTATGTGGTGAGTGTGTGTGTGACTGTAAATTTGTATAAATACTTTTGTGTACCCTGTATAGAAAGATATTTAAATAGTTATCTCTATGATTTCCTCCAATTATTCCTATAAATTCAATATAAGTGTAGTGTTAATTAAGTAATTTTATAAATATTATGTGAGCTCTAAGGAGGTTTTGTAATAAAATATTTCTGAATGCTCCTTTAGCCACTTCATTTGTCAAGCTGTAGATGATGAGGTTTAACATTGGGGTGATAACCCAATACAATATTGAGATGAGCCTGTCTCTGGCTGGGGAGTGTTGACTGGAGGAAGGGTGGACATAAGTAAATGTGGTAGTGCCATAAAACAAGCAGACCATAAGGAAGTGGGAAGGGCACGAGGAGGAGATTCTGTGCATCCCTTCAGCCAATTGTATCTTTAGGATGACAGATATCATGTAAATATAAGAAATAAAGGTATTCAGAAAGGCACTGATCTGCAAGACATCCCCTGCCACTAAAACAGGCATCTCTGCCAAATACATAGAAGAACAGAAAAGGACCACCCCTGACAGGATGTCACAATAATACTGGTTAATGCAATTGCACTTACAGAAAGAGAGATGGATTGTGAGTACTGTTGTGCTGAAAATAAAACAGACTTAAAAAGTGGGCACAGAGAATGTTTACTGAGCTAAAGGTGCATTAATGCAGGAGCAGCACCAAAAGAGTTTTCTGTTCAAAGGAGTAAGCTGGGGAAGCAGCTTATATGGCTGCTTGAAAGAAAGGGATGGTCTGGGGGAATGGGGAAGAATAAAGGGGATATGAATTATGGTTAGTACGTGCACTCCATGAACTATGAGAAAGATGTGAACTTGTGAACTACATGGACTATGGAGGCTGTGGACTGACCATGCAGGGTATCCTTGAGGCCCAGTTTGTTAATTGGCAAGCAGAATGTTGGTGTAAGATTGTGGCTATCTGATGAAGATCAACAGACATTTCTGGTATCAGTCTGATCACTTTGTTACAGTTTTACCTCCCAGGCTGGGACAGTGGTATATTAGCCTGCTTTAATTAGCCTCCATTTCTTCTTTTTAATCCCCTGGAAAAAATGGAAGCTCAAGCAAATTAAGATGGTTAGTAAAATCATTTATCATTCCAATTTCACACAAGCACATGTAGAAGGGAAATAAGAAGGCCTGTTGACCAGGTTCCAACTGTCAGCTGGGTACAGTGTATCTTAGCCATGATGAGGGTATAATGAAGGGCAAAAAGGTAACCCCTTTCTATATTTGAACTCCACAATTTGTGATGAGTTCAATTGTCTTTTATTTGGGATTTTGGTTTAGGTACCTTTAATTTGGTTTGATTCCTGTTGTATTGTCAGACCTTTTATTTGATTTAATTCCATTTCTCCTTCCAGCCCTCTAATTTTCTTTCTCTCCCATATACATAGGGTTTGGAGATCCATGATGCCCACTAAGCCAACTCCCAACCTGGGTCACATGGTGAGTGGCTTTCCAGTCCTTTCATTCATGTAGAATGAGCCTCCTTTTCTACCCATTATGCTGCCTGTGTTCAGTTCCAGACATCAGTCGGGAACTTGTACTCACTGGAGGTTTCTACTAAGATCAGAGTGGTATCTAAGTGGCTGAGAGAAATTTCATTTGAATATAGGAAAATGGCATCTTCCAATCTAAATCCCCCTCTCCTTCTCTTGCTAACATTAGGATCTGATGAGGAGTGATTTGTCTTTATAGGGGCCACTTTGAGAAACTTTATAGATTGCCCTTGATAGGTGACATCTTAAAAAATGAAAGAACAGTGCATCCAAGAGTGATACTTGAAGGTTGCTAGAAGACAATCTGCCTCCCCAATAGCTTCACTTAAATGTTCACTAGAATAAGGAAAGGCCAAAAACAGAACAAAGGGGAAAGAACTCCCAACCAAACCTATAACCCCATATTCAAATACCCGGCCCTTCTCCCATAACTAACCTGTTTCTCTTGACTTCCTGAAGGAAGATAATCTAGTCCTGACACCTTTAAAGGTTAAGCCTTATTTGGAATCTGGCTGCCTGCTACAGCAGGACTTAAACTTGGGCCCTGAACTGAGTTAAGTGCTACAATTTAAGATTTTCCCAAATAATAACATCAAATACCCATAGAAAAATTTAGATTTCTTTTGAATATATATAATCCAGGACTATCTGATTTATATCAACTTGTACACATGTGGGTCAAAAACTCAGAGGCTTAATCCTGGATGATGAAAGCTGGTTGGACTGACCAAGAAAGAGATATAAAATATTCCTCTTTCTACAATCAAAAAGACAGTTAGGCTTGAGAAATGGAAAATGTTTACATAATATTGAACACCAGGGCAAAGAAACTCTTAAAAGTCTTATCCACAAATTATTATGGGAAAGCTTTGGCCCTCATATTAAATAAACAATCTCAAGTTGTTTCTTTTGCCAAGAATAGAAGTTCTGAAAAAAGATGAGTAAAGCTAAGAGAGAAAGCCAACCCTTTTATATAAATGTGAGTTTTATATTTCTATGTTTCTGTGATTTTATGTTTGACTAATGGCTGAAAAAAATTTAATTGAAGCTAAAATCTCTGTATTTGTGCCTGTCTGATCTATATTTCACTGCTTCTGAAAAGAAATATAGAATTAACAAAAAATTATTATTTAAATCAATTTTATTGATGCATATTAATAAAATATACAATCTTAAAAAAGCTCTATTGAAATATTAGAGATTCAGTTTCCTTAATGTCCTGGATTTTAGGAGTAATAATTTATATATAAATATGAATGTCATATCAAAATAATATCCTCATTGATATTTATGTTGATCTTATTCTTTATAGTTTAATAGAACAAGTCTCACTTTTAAAAAACTAAGTCTTTTTCTTATAATAATAACTCCTACTTACTCATTTATTGTTACATTGGTTAAATAAGGAACATAATATTTTTAACATTTTTCCCTCTCAAAATTCAAATACTAAAAGATAGCTTTTTTTATTAACTGCCTTTGGGATTTTCCAGAGGCCCCCTGTAAAATCACAAAAGATTCCTTTATCTCACCTTGCAAAAACAGAGATGCTAGAAATAGCTAGGTTCATGTGATATATTATGAATTGCAAAAGAAGTGTTGTCAAATTAAAAGAGGTTTTCTAATCTCCTGTTGTTTAAATTTGTATGGGTAAAATATTATTCATATAAATATTAGAGATTATACAAAATTCCTAGAGTTTTGGCAACATTCTTACTGTCATGATATGTCCTCATATTGACTTGCATGATATCAGACAAGAGTATATTGTTATTCATTATAAATTTAGCTTTTCTTTTTAAAAAAATGCTAGGTTGCACAAAAAGCAACCAAATTCCTTAGCGAGTTACATTGTTTTACTCTGATGCTTCTCTGAAAGGGCATGTAGTCAACTATAGATGAGAGCTTAATCTTCAGCCAAAAAAGGGGGGACTTTAAACAAAATTCAAGGCAAGTATATAAATTATGTACAACCTGTCAATTAACAAAACCCTGGCAAAACTGAAGGTGGTAGTGTGTTAAATATCTCAACCAACAAAGCCCATTGGTCATCTTCATATAAACTTTTACAGCTAACCCCTTCTATGTGATATGAATATGTCCTTGTTATCATATATTTATTTTATGTATGGAGGTTTTTCCTTGGCACAATGCTACTGTCCTCATAATAGCTAATAGGCTATTAGACTTTGTTTTCCTCACTTGGGGAATCCCTGCACTTCTCCAGCAATAATCTCCTAATTTTCTTTAATGGTAATCAATGAACTTTGCAAGATATCACCCATCAATGAAAAGTTTCACTGTCTCTACCATACTCAACTGTCAGGAAAGGTAAAATGAACAAATTGCATATTAAAACTTAAATTAGCTAAATTTAATAATCTCTCTCTCTCTAAACATCAGCCTAGGGTTCTTAGCCTTGATTGCCATAAGATCTAGCCCATTGGGAAAACACCTACTAATCTACTATGGAATCATGATAAGAAGACCCATGACTCTTATTATTTCTCTTACTTCACCAGATTCTGACATTTTAAAATGTGAAATTGCTAATTGTAAGGGACTGATCTCATATCTATTCACAGATATAAGGTAACTTTTAGGAGAGTCCTCTGCAGCAGACTCTAAATGATCTTCCACCTAGAGCCTTTATGTACTGGAATTGACATTAATGAAAGAAAACTTTAGAACCTAGAAGGAAAAGACCTAATTAAGTCTTATTGACCACCACTATGACAGTGGAACTACAGGGAATTAACCTTGGTTCCACCTGTCACAACTAAAGCATTCTCCAGATCCTTAAGGGTTTACTCCTATTTTTGTTCTCAACCTGAAATTGATGCAAGGATTCCACAAGCAGATGACAAGTTATATGGACAGCATCCAGAAGTCCAAGAATAGGAAAAAGTAGATGATGCCCAAGATGACAGATCAAGACTTGTTGATGTTCTTGAAGTAGGTCTGTGAAAACGGTGCTGTGGATGAGAAAAAATGAGAAAGTAATAATTGGGGTCAGGGGACCCTCCATCTGAGGGGAGGAGAGTGCCCCTGCATAAAACATCATGGCTTTTATTTAGCTTTAGAACAAACAAAATACGTGTGCTAAATACGTGATAGGATACACGTTACTAAAGTCAGCAAGTCTTTAGGGTTAATGGTTCAGTTCTCCTTACATTCCTGCATGTAACAGACCTGGTTAATCATTATCTGACATATACTAAATACTCTCCTAGAAGCACAGAATGCTTCTCCGCCAGGCTCCTACCAAATCTTATTTTAGTGTCTTGAGACTAGAGACACCTGTCCTATACATACCAAGGCAGCCTGCATTCTGTCAATAGTCATGGCCTTTAATTGAATTCCTTCATTTTCCCCTTTTTTATTAACTTTTTTAAGTGAAGATCATAGGAACCATTATATAAAATGATACAAGGTGACCTCTTGTCACACTTGTCTTCTTCCATAGGATCTTGTGACTGTGCCTGTCTTAGATTATCCTCCTCTGATAATCTTACCTGTCATTGGATACCAGTCAAGCTTTTGAGCTCTTACACAGAAAGCAATTTCATTTATATTTTATACTTTTTCAGGTTCCTTATGTGTATGCTTCTATGTAGATAATTACTAGTAAAATCAAGGAGTTATTAGTATACTACTTTCTACCACAAATAATATAAAATTAGTTTTTCATGGCTAAGTTTCTTAACAGAAATGCATTAATCTGATCTAATTTTTCATTTTTTATGAATATATGATATTACTCTACCCTTGAAAATACAAGAAAATTAAAATGCATATAACAATAATTCCTAATCCAATACAAAATGATATTTGAATTGCTTTTTGTTTCCACCAGTGAAACGGATTGACAGTATTTAAATTTTCAGACAATTCATTCCAAAATTCTGCACCAGGGGTTTCTTTCAATTCATTTTGAGACATGCTCAATGCTTTCTTTTGCAATTCTAAAATATCTAAAGAAATATTATGCTTATAGCTAATCAAATGCTTTTTTACTTCTTCCCAATCATGCTCACTATTATTATAAGGCAAAGGAGTAATACAAGAAGAACTTTCATTCCAATCACACATAAGAGTTCTTAACAAGTTTAAATTATAGATTTGATTACCCAAATGTATAATAGTTGTTTCAAGATCATTCATATGATTATTCAGATCCAGATCAATGTGAGACTGGCTATGTCACATCTCACTTGCATTTTTATGCCAGTCCTTAACATATTGTTGAGTCTGGACTCCTTGATGCAAGGCTGTGTCAGCGATGGATGTGGCAGTTATGATGCAAATCAGTCCCAAAATTCCTGCTATTACAAGTCCAATCAGTCTTCTAGTTATTTTTAAATAATGGTCGAGGAAGTGCCACAGCAACTGGGATTCTGGAGACTGTTGCCAATGTCTGGTCATCCAAACTGGTAACCATAGTCCTTTTCTTCTTGCTATAATTAATCCAATGTGAAACCACCATGTCCATAGTTTAAGTTTCGGCAACATCTTCAACTCTACGCTTGATTCTTCTGGAGGGGATCCACTGCTGTTCTCCTGTTTCTCTAATGATAAGAGCAAAATCTCGGCCCCAAATTTTTACCTCTCCTTTTTCCCATTTATTGGTCATTTCATTTTTCCAATATATTGGTTGTCTGCATTTTTCATTTTCATTCTTTTTATTAACTTCCCATTGTCTTTCTGGTGCTGTGGTATTAGAAATTTGTTGTCTATTAAGAAAATTTAAGGTAAGCAATGCTTTAGATAGTTTGTCTTTAGCAGATTCTCCTCCATCTCCCACTTTTTGTTTTTGCAACAAGAATTTTAGTACGTGATTGCTTTTTTCAACAATAGCTTGACCTTTGGGGTTATTTGCTTGGGTAAGAGAATGTTGGAGATATTTATAGAGTTGTGCTAAAAGTGTTTTTGAGGAGGCTGCAATGAGGGTAAATACATGCTTGAGGGAAGGAAGAACGAGTAAGGCAGAAAGTCTTAAAGATATAATATTGACACATGGTGGGTGTATTGAACGTTTCTTGTGACAGGACCTTTTATTGATATTTAATTAATGCATTTTTGTTAATAATTGAAAGAATATAAAATAAGTGTAGGATTGTTTATAAACAAGGGTTTAACTGTTATATTCCAATCTTTTATCATATGTATACATACATGCACATGCTTACCAAACCAGGGGACACACTGATATACTTGGCTTCTTGTTGGCTAGAGTCCTGGATAGATACAAGATAAATGTTAATATGTATATTTAGTTTAATAAGCTTATACTGACAATTAGAGTGAGAAACATGAATAACATAATTAATTAAAAGATTAAGTTAATATTGAACAAAGTTACAGAATGACAGATAAATACAGCAGTTTTATATATATACTTACCAATATTTACCTTTTAGCTGGGAAGTGTTGAATTAGCAACTGATACTAGAGTTTGGTTGACTTGTTTAGGATTAATGAATTTGATACTATAGATTCCAACTTGTGAGTATTTTGCTAATTCCTGAGGAAGGGGCCAGCCTCCCCAGGAAGGAACACAACACTTCTTGGGCAGTATATTTTAAGGTTTATGCAGCAGTCCCTTTTGCTCCTGAATTGGTTAGACAGACTTTATTTTGCTTCTCAAGTATTTATTTTTTGGTAGTGACAAAGACCACTTCTCTAGGTGGCCGCACATAAGTTTGCAGAGAATTTGTGGGGGTGAAATTAACATGAATTCATTGTGAATTTTGAACAGGTGGTGCTGTTGGAGAGGGCTGCTTTTTAAAATCCTTTTCATAAATGACCAGCCTTTCCACAGTTAAAACAGGTTCTGCCACCTGAAAGAAGCTGCAAAGCTTCCAGATCACCTGCTTTACTTGCTTGTGCTATGCTTTTCATGAGTGCAGTCTGTGGTAAAGGAATTTTGACAGATGCTTTAGGAGGATTTAAAGACGGCTCAAAAAAGGGGTTTAGGGAACTTGACTGAGGATTACATGCTGGGACAAATGATGGGTTAAGGGATGTCTCTTTAGGCACATCAATGTCTGCAGCTGGAACTGAAGGGTTAACATGGACGGCTGGAGCTGAAGGATTATTAATAGCTTGCTTCCATTACTGCTGCTGTCAGTGTAGTAAGTGCAGCAGAGAGTGGTTGTTGTTTGACAACCTTAGGAAGAATCAATGAAGCACATTTTAAAAACAATAAAAATTTTGAATTTGGAAATCATTATCAATTGTTCCAATAAAATCTGCTAAGGCCACTTGCCAAGAATTACTGAACTGCCAGAGCTGAGAAAGTTCCTGCTTTGTAAGGTCCAGTATGATTTTATCAGGATCTCTAGCCATAAGCTCTCTCAGGCAAATACAGCCTTTTGATACTATTGCTGTAATTTTTTCAGGATACATATGAAGTTTTTTGTACCTTTGTTGGATAAGAATATCCATTTTATTATGCCCTCCTCTTGCCAAAGTATCCAAGCAGGGGAATGACAAGAAGGAAATATTAAAAGTGAAATTGGAAAATTTATATTTATCTTTGTTGGCTGGCTATTTTGTACTCTTCTTTCCAACCATTTTAACTCCTATTTTGCTTCTGGGCTTAAAACGCGAGGGTTATTTAAGTCAGAGTCTGCTGTTAGAGTATTGAATAGATTAGTTAAAGCATAAGTTGGAATTCCTAAAGTAGGCCGTATCCAATTAATATCACCCAGTAATTTTTGAAAATCATTTAAAGTACATAAATGATCAGTTCAAAACCGAAACTTTTGTGAAGTTACAATATTTCCATTAATAGTATGGGCCAAATATTGAAAAGGAGCCTGATTTTGAATTTTTTCTTCTGCTATTTGTAACCCATGTTGAGGAAGAATTTCTTTAGCCAGATGAAATAGTTGTTTCAGCTCAGAAGTTTACTCAGTGGCAAAAAGAATATCATCCATAATAATCATAGCATTGGGAAATTGTTTTCATAAAATTTGTAATGGAATGTGGACAAAAGATTGACATAATGTAGGACTGTTCATCATTCCCTGAGGTAGAACTTTCCAATGATATCATTCAGTAGGAGCTGATTGATTAATAGAAGGAATAATAAATACAAAATTTTCTCTATCACTTCGATTGAGAATAGTAAAGAAACAGTCTTTCAGATCAATAATAACAATATGTCAATTTTGTGGAATCATAGTTGGGGATGGCAAACCAGGATGTAAAGATCCCATAGGTTGAATAGCTTTGTTAATTTCACACAAATTGGTCAACATGCACTATTTGCCAGATTTCTTTTTACTTACAAAAACTGGAGAATTCCATGGACTAGTAGAGGGTACAATATGCCATGCCATTAACTGCTCATGTACTACTCTTTCCAGGGCTTCTAACTTTTCTTTTGCAAGGGGCCACTGTTCGACCCAGATAGGTTTGGTTGTTAGCCATTTTAAAGGTAATGCGAAGGCCTTTGGAACAGTAGCCCCTACTCTAAATTTGAATACCCTAGGCCATGGTAGTCTCCAATAAGTCGTGTCTCCGGTCAGGAAGGGGGAGCATATTGCATATATGTAATAAGATGGTTAGCTGTATCAGAAACATGAAGAATATTCAAATAAGCTCCCCATTGGTATAATAAGTCTCTTCCCCATAAGTTTCCCGACTTATTAATGAGACTGCCATTCTTATGATATCTAGAACGGCATTCATTGGCCCAGTGTACCCCTGTCTGGCATGACACACACACACACGAGTTGGTATTGATCTATTATTACCGCTAGATGGAGCTCTCACATTAGTTTTGGCTTGGCAATCTTTTGGAGCGGATGTCATAATGACCGCTGGAAAAGTTCCATAAACTCCCTTTTTCTTTCCTTCCCTTTTATTAGACATGAGTTTATCTGTTTTTGGCTGTTCATGAAATTTTTCATATATATTTTCATTAAAATCAACATTGGTTCATTCTGCTATCGGTCCAGCAATAGCAGTATCCTGTTTAATATCTTTATTTTCACCTGATTTTAATGGTTCAAGAGCAACAGAAATAAGACTACACAAAGATCATACATGTATGGGAATTATCTCTCCCTTTTGATAAGCCCTTTTTAAAGCTTTCATGACTAACTTCTACTGTTTCAGATTTAAAATATCCCACCCTTGAGGCTGAAACCAATAACAATGTTTCTGTACGAGAGAAAAAAGTTCCCCAAAAGCCAAGGATTTAATAGTTACACCGGTGCTTTTTAATAAAGTTTTTAACACTCTGGAGTACTCTTCAAAGTTCCACTGCTGATTCCCCATTTCCCTGGTGATCCCAATGATGTAACTTACCTTTTTTGAAAACCACTCATTAGGAGCTCCTTGGTTTGCTGAGCACTGACCCAAAGAAAAGTTGCATTTTTGTGTCCCTTTTTGGTCACCAAATGTTGATGTTCTGGAACTAGTCCCATGAAAACAGTGCTTCGGATGAGAAAAGATGAGAAAGAAATAACCAGGGTCAGGGGACCCTCCATCCAAGGGGAAGAGAGTGCCACTGCATAAAACATTGTGGCTTTTATTTAGCTTTAGAACAAAGAAAATACGTGTGCACATGTGCAAAGGCAATAGATACGTGATGGGCTACACATTACTAAAGTCAGCAAGTCTTCGGGGTTAATTGTTTAGATCTCCTTACATTCCTGCACATAAAAGAACTTGTTAATCATTATCTGACATATACTAGATATACTCCTTGAAGCACAGAATGCTTCTCCACCAGGCTCCTACCAGATCTTATCTTAGTGTCTTGAGACTAGAGATACCTGTCCTATACATACCAAGGCAGCCTGCTTTCTGTAAGTAGTCATGGCCTTGAATTGAACTTCATACACTAAGCATAAACCCTATACCAAGGACTGTACAAGACATTGTGTGTACAATGATGGAGAGTTATTCTCAGAAAGTCAAGGAATCAAAGAAAAATTCAGTAAATTTGACAGAAATGAAAAGGAAGTGAATGAGATGAAAGGAGGGGAAATCTTTCAGTATCACAGCCGTAGTAAAAACATCTCTGAATGAATTTGCAGGGAACATTTGCAAAAATTCATAGATACAATCACCTCTGATGATATATATATATATATATATATATATAATGTGTGAGATAAGATTCATTTTAAACAAAATCCAAATCAATAATATAGATAATTGAGAATATGTCAAGTTCAATTCAACTCACTTAAATTACCAATTAGGAAGTGAACAAGGAGATCTAAGATATGGCTTTAAAAACAGTAGAGAAAAGGGTAGGAAAAGCCCTATGAAAGATCCACGAAATTAGTTGTTTAAAAATTGTAAATTCATATTTATCCAAAATACTGGTTTCTGGCTCTCAGCATTTTGAGCTCTTCTACTCCTGACAGTTCTTCAGTGGCCCCATCACTTAGAGGCAGCTGCCCAACCAAGGAGCCTTTTCCAAAATAATCTAATGCTCATCAGATTAAAAATATTCCACCACTTGGAAGTGGCATATTCTATTTATGTACCACCATTTTTAGATATTTCATCCAGGTTTTCTTAATGATAAATAATTATTTGTTAAATTTTAATATAAAATTTTTAGGTTAATTGTAGGTTTATAGGAAAGTTAAGCACAAAGTAGAGTTTCCGTATATCCCCCTTGCACATGCAATTCTCCCTATTTTTTATAGTTTATTTTCTCTTTGATCTATCTACAAGTCTTGTGCTCAGTGATTAAACTTCTGTTGTTTCTTTGATCACCTTCTTAAAATGATCATCTGTTTCATTATTTTTATGCTTTAAGAGTGAACAATCTGTAAAATCTTACAGTCCTTTTAAAAAATTATCTATCTTCATAAATAATTAAATGTTGAATAGAGAAAGTCACCTTGCAGTCTATCACAATTTCATTCTTGGCCCCTGCATATTCTTGTAGATGAATTCATAATCATTTAACCACAGGCAGGGATAATAATGTTGAAATTTTAATAAGGATTCCATTAAAGATATAATTTAATTAATGAAGATTTGACATTTTTTTTTTTAAAGTTCATGTTCCAATTCCAGTAACAATAAATATTCTCTAGGGATATAAGGACCATTTTGGTAAAATTTCCTATAGTCTTGATAATAAAACACATGATTATTTCTTGTTAACTTTTAGGTTTAATGTCATTAAGAATGAGATTCATCCATTTATCATATCCTTGATATTTCAAATATATTAAGAAATATTTTAAATTTTTTGGTATCTATCATGTCATGATAGTTGTCTGGATTTTGCTCAAATTCCTCTACTTTCTCCAAATAATTTAAAAATACTACCTTTTCCATATAATTTCAAATAGCCATTTCCATATTAGATCTTACTGCATTAGCTTGAAATTCCAGACAAATTTAAGAATACTAGAAAGTGTTGGAATGATCTTTTTGTTTGTGACTTTAAAGTGAATAACCTTAGAAGTTTTAAAATTAATTTGATGCTAACCATGATTTAGGATATATTAATTTTTGTCATGTTAACTGCAATATATTTATTTCCTATTTATCTTAGTGAAGTTTTTAAGAATTATGAAAAAGTGTTCAATTAATTATTTAGGGAAATATAAGTTTAAACTATCTCTGTTTTCTCAAATAAATTTCAAACAAATGTGGAAGAAGAAGAAATAGCAGTTGTTATAAGAAAATATAGATGAATGTATAAATATATAAATTTCTATAAAGATAAATGTAATCTTAAAAAATCATAATCCTTCCTGAATATGAAGTTTTGGTAGAAATAAGACAGGAAATGATGAAAAATTGGAACATAATATGGAGAAAGTCAATGAGAAATATTCCATGCAGAAAAATTTAAATGCAAAAATAACCTACTTGATTGACCTAATTATGAAACATAGAAAGGTTATTTCTTTTTTGGAGATAAAAAGACACTGGATATTAACAATTCACAAAGGACATGTACAAAAAGATATTAATGCTTGACAAAATTTGCATCATGCTATTGCATGAAAATGAAATTTAAAAAAAAAGTCATTTCCATTGAAAGAAATTAAAATGCTTTTTTAAAAATGTAAGAATATAAAATTCTATCCAGTGTGAAAATCTAACACTGTCATGTACTGCTATAAATGGATAACTGGTCTGCTGCTCTGGGATGATGAAGCTATATAAGGAACACAGACCTTTTACTTGGAAACCCATATTTTTAAATACTCAAGGTAAAAAATCTGCAACAGGCTACACTAAATTATTTAAAAGTTATCATCTTTAAACATTATAGATTGAGAAGTAAAAAATTTACTTGTTTGTTTTTTGTTTGCTATTATTATTGAAATAATGAAAATGCTCTATTAATGATTGAAGTGATGAATGGACAACAATGTGATTATACCAAATACCATGGATTGTACACTTTGGATGATATATATGCTTTATTAATATCAATGAAATTGATTTACTAAAAAAAGATCATCTTTAAGTAGTAATATTAATCTTGATTTTTAGATTCATTTTCTTCCACTATATCTTTCAAACTACATATGAGCACCTATGCATTCTAGACTCTGAAATAAAATCTTTAAAGGTTTGATCATGTTTTTGATAAAAAGTTCTACAAAACAAACATAGGCAAAGGAGTAGGGAGTAAATTGTAAAGAAAAAAATCTATAGTTAATGATCTAAAAGGAAGTAAAATTCTAGAACTGAAGAAGGAATCTCAAAAGAATTTCTTTGGCAAAAGCCAACAAATAGAGAAAATTAGTCAGAAGTCTATTCACATGGAAAAATAAAGAAAGAATGAACAGAAATACATAAAAGTAAGAATGAGACAAATTGCCATAGATGTAAGAAAATGTTACACTTGATTAAATCATCTTACTTGTATCCCTATGTCAAAAATTTAAAATCTCCAATAAACCAACCCATTTTTGGAAAATGCATGCATCCAAAGTCGTTTGGGGATGGAGAACAACAGATTAACAGGGTATATACCCAGTAGTGGTATTGCAGGGTCACGTGACAAGTTTATATTCCACTTCTTTAGGAACTGCCAAACAGTCTTCCACAGTGGCTGTACCATTCTGCATTCCCACCAACAATGAATAAGTGTTCTTATCTCTCCACATCCTATCAAACACTTGTAGTTCTCTGTCTTTTGGTTAGCATCCATTCTGATATATTTGTAATGATATCTCATTGTAGCTGTGATTTGCATTTCCCTAAACATTAGTGATGTTGAGAATTTATTTATTTGTATTTTTGCCATTTGTATTTCTTTTTCAGACAAACATCTATTCAATTATTTTTCATTTTTAAAATATAATTTTTAAATTTATTTTTTAAAAGAAATTTAGATTACATAAATGTTATACAAAAAATATAGAGGGTTCCCATGTCGCACTCCATGGCCCTTTCACATTTTCCCACATCAACAACATCCTTCATTAGTGTGATACATTTGTCACAATTGATGAATAGTCTTGAAACATTGCCACTAAGTGATGATTATTGTTTCCATTGTAGTTTATACTCTCTCCCGCACATTTTTGCAAGTTATTTCAAGATATACAATGGCCTGTGTCTGTCATTGAAATGTCATTCAGAATAATTCCCAAGTCCCAAAAATGCCCCCAAATTACACTTATTTTTACTTCTGCCTCCCTTCAAAACTCCAGTGACCACTGCATCCACATCCATGATAAAAGTTCTTCCAGTGCTAGGATCTCAACATCCCTACAACAGAACAACTGTAAGTTTACTCTAGTCATCGTCCATTCCCCAATCCTGAGGATTTTGTGATAGTGATTCCCACTCTACCTCTAATTGAGAGGCACCTTAGGTCCCATGGGGTAGATGGGTGGGACTTTCTTGCTTGCAGTTGCAGACACTCTTTGTTCTTTGTCATGGTAATTGTCAGTCATCTTCTCCTTGTTAGTTGTCCTGGGTGAGTCCAATGAACTGGAAAGTAGGTGTTGGAAGTCTTTTGAGATTCAGGGCCCAACTGGCACATGGACAACCCAAAGATTTAACTCTCTTGGACTTACAACTATCAACTAT
>JAQZBX010006056.1:0-54328 GCA_029593785.1 Cabassous unicinctus | reverse complement strand
TTTTTTTTTTTTTTTACCAGGAGGTCCCGGGGATCGAACCCAGTTCCTCCCATATGGTAGATGGATGCCCAATCACTTGAGCCACATCCACTTCCCAGCATGCATTTTTTAAAGGTAAATCCTAACTGGTCATTTTCAAACAGAAATTGTTTAAATTAGAAATAATCATTAAAAAGCTTAATTAGATTTAAATAAATTATTTCAAATAAAGTGATATGAGCCAATGTAATACGAGTCAGTGCTTTATGTTTGCATTTTTGCAGCCAGGATAATAAAAGAAACCTGTCTTCTCTCTCCAAACATATTGATTCACATTATTCTTTAGTAGATGTCTCCCAAATTTTTATCTGCAACCAGCCTCCTCATTTTGTGATGCTGAGTAGGAAATTAGATATATAAAGCTGAATTTCAGTGGGGAAATCTGAACAAGGTATGTAAATTAGGAGTCAATAGCATTTAGCTGGCAATGTAAGCCATGGCATTGGGCAAATTGCCTCATGTTGAGTGTAGATAGTGGTGGGTGCAAGTAAGAGGACTGAGGCCTGAGGCACTATGATAGAGTTTTGGAAGAAAAGGAAGCTCTGGCAACTGAGGAGTCGCAGGTCAGGCAGGAGTGAAACCATAAGAGTACATTGCTGTGGAAACCAGTAGGAAAGAGGAAAGAGGGGGGTAAATTGTTGCTCTGAAGCTAAACTGAAATGAATTCATAAATGTTTTCTATATCCTCTCTACCTAAGAAAAGTTTATTTATCTTTAAAATCCAGTGCAAATGACTTCTTCACTGATCAAATCCACCATTAGTCAGAACCTAGTCTGCTAGAGCGGATAGAAAGGTTTCATGTTCAACCTCACCACATCATTTCCTCCAAGGGTTTAGGCAGATTCATCATAAATATATTTAAAATGGAAATATTTTGAGGAGGTCAAGAGATTTGGTTTTGCTGTCCCAATCTGACTTTTTAATAGCTTATTTCATTAATTTATGTTCTTAGAAAAGGAATTGTCATTTGTGACAATATTCTGGTCAATGTAGTCATAATATTTCTTCTTTGTGTAGGAGTGTACTATAATAGCAAAAGTACAGATAGAAAAGAGGTTTGAGTTCTACTGTTATAAGTCCTAAGCTCCTGAATAAGTTAATTAAATCCCCGGGCCTCAGACTTCACCTGAAAGCATGTGGATAATCTGTACAAAAGTCATGGTGAGGAATAAATGAAAATGTATAGGTAGAACTGAGTAAATAGTTGATAAATATTAGTGTTCTTCCATTTTAGAAATGTTTGCCTTGCTGTATCTGGCACCTAATAATAATTATACAAATGGAAAACTTTAGGAAACTTCATATTTTCCTGCAATAATACTTAGAATCTGAGCTATATTTCATATTCAGATACATTCTAAGGACACCACTTACCACTGCATAATAGTGTCACAGTGTCTCTCACCAGACCCTGCTGTAAAATGATGTAATCTATTTATTAATAACTGTGTCCCTTTAATGATAGGATATATCAATGTCTTTTTCTCTTAGTATTTAATAGAAAATTGCCTTTCTGTCCATGAGAGCTTGAAGTCTTTACTTTTTCATTCACCATTATTTCATCCTAAATTAAGGTTTAAATATCAAATTGTAATAATTATAGACTATATCATGTCAACCACTTAGCTCATTTCCTATTCTAACACCAGCAATACCTCTCAGTGATCTGAAATGTGAGGCAGAAAGCCCCAAATCTTTGGTTTAAGAGAGTTTAGAATGAAAGGGGTTGAAGAAAGAGCTAAAAAATCTTTAGTAGATCCAGGTTTATTTTTTGGCATTTATGATATCTTAGCTTTTCAGGACTTATTACCATGAAGAAAAGACATATAATTCAAGGGATCAAATTACAAAAATAACACAAAAAATTCTGAGTCATATACATGACTCCTTACCAGCCTACTTACTTCACTCACTGCCGTTTTATTTTTATCTGTATATGGTTGAAAATGACATGAGCTTCATGGTTTCAGCTTACATTTTGCTGTAACATTAACCACAAAACCTCTGCAAAAGTTGAATTTGGTGTTAATGCCTAACTTTCAGAAATGATTATGCATCATGAAAAGGGGAGAAGAAAAATCTGTTTATTACATAGTACTGAAATAACGGATGAAACTTGTCCTTCCGGCAGAATGTCTTAAATAAACAGAGCTTAAAAGTTGAAGTTTGTACTCATTTACTTAGGCACACGTGGGAATTGAGATTTATAAAATAACAATTTTTTTCTGTAACCACCCATAACTACCCTTTAAAACTCACTGGAAGACACTAGCTATCATTTTCTTTTTAAACATTTGGGAATTTAACAAAACTAAACTAAACTTGTTAGACACTAGAGTAGATAAAAATAATTAATTATAAAAAAGCTATGATCCCAGGATTGACAGTAAATCAAGAATTTCTTGATTACCCCTTTAGAAAATAATACATATTTTGGTCACTAATATATCTGAAGCACCCATAGCAATGCATGGCACATAGTAGCCACTCAGTAATTTTTATTGAATGAATAAATGCATAAATATATACAATTGCAAGTGTCTATGTACTAATTTCTTTAAAAAGTTTGGACTTTTTCCATAAAGCAAAAGCAATCCTTACTGAATTTTCAATATAGGACTAATGGTTTCAGATCTAGATTTAATCTTCATAGTAAACTGAATCTTATCATTTGAAATCAGGAATATGGGTGCAGACTTTCTTTGCTTTCAAGAGAAGACTGGCATTAGAAACAGTTGCACATCTGAATGATATAATGCTTTCCCTTGGGTTGAATAACTCTCTAAACTTCAAGTACCTCTCAACATTTTATCTGAATTAAATAGTTATCTTACTCTTTTATTTATTCGTTTTATCTCCCTGTGAGATTGTGAGTTTCTTGAGTTGGGTAGACTCAGATAAATCTTAAATTTCTCAGATTTATCTAATTCTCTGCCTCCATCCTCAGACTGTCTTAGATCAGGCTGCTGTCATACTTTGCCAGGATTACTGCAACAAATTCCAAATGTGTTTCCCTGTCTTTGACTATGTTCCCCACCAATTCTTTCTTTACGTATCTATTTGAATGATTATACTAAATCAGGTGGAGCCTATGCTTAAATTTCTTAAAGGGTAGTGGTGGTAGTGCCCAGAGGGCAAAGTTCAAACTCTCTGTGTACTCTATATACATCTTTTTGTGGATGTTGCCCATTTATTTTTCTAATCTTAACCCTTACCATTCTTCCACTGTCACTTAAAATTCCAACCACAGGAACTCTTTTCAATTCGCTGACATGATAAGCATATTCTCACCTCCTTGCCATGCTTAACAGCTTTCTCTGCTTGAGATACCTCCCTTCAGTTGGTGAACTTGTCTCATACTCAACATATTCATCATTAGCTCTGGAAATCTTATTGCACACTTTATGGCTAGATTATTTATGTTGCCCACCTATGTCCTCTTAGAATGTGCTGTGCATGTCATTAACATAGTGTTTATCTAGTACTAATGGAATTACTAGTTTACTTGATTGTCTCCTCCAAATTCTTGAATGCTGTGGCCATATCTTATTTGCCCTTCATTCCCCATTACCTGTCTCATTACTTGACACTGATGATATTTTTCTTGTTGTTTTCATTATCATCAACAATAACAGCAGTAAATGTGTTAAACATTTACTGATGTAACAGGAACTATGCTAAGTGCCTTACATACCGTATTTTATTTAATTCTTGCAACAATCCTATGGGGCACCTATTATTATGCTCAGAGAGCTGGAAAATTTACCTACCATTATTCATACAGATGGTAAATATGAAAGCTAGGACCTAAACCAAAATTTGTATGACTCCAGATCCCCTGTTCCAAACCACGATGATACCAGTTCCCTCAGAGTTTGTACTTAATGAATATTTGTTGAGAATATGAGTGATTAATAGAGCTACAAAATACAAGTAAAATAAATGAGCTATCAAAGTTTAATAATAGAATGTTAATTCTTATATTGTTCAATATAGCTACATTTTCCTTATAAATCATAGAGAAGTTAATTTAAATAGATTTTGTTGTTACTAGGAAGAAAAATACTGATTCTTTCTCAGTAGGTATAGTAAAAAACAGGTGTGTTATATTCAGGTAGTGCCTAAACCAATTCATAGCATTTTTTGCCATATAAAAGCTATGCTTTTCAAACTCAAAACAGGCATCTCAAACTGCATATACTGTATATTAGCTTTCAATCAGCAATGTAAACAATATAATGTAAGCATTACATGGACTCTACATTAAGATAAACCAAACCACTTTTGCCAAGACAGATGTAATCACTCAAATCCTTTTGGGAAAGAGGTAACAGCATTATTTGGTCTAGGTCTCAAGTACTTTATTTAGTAAATAACTTGGGTTTTGTATATTCATTTTTTCATAACACCTTTTTACAACATTTAAACATTACAAAGTATTTTAAGTGTTCTGGGCTTAGGATTCAATTTTAAAACAGGACATTTGTTAATCTTCCTTCATCAGGCAATTTTTATTTGGCAGTTATGGGAAAAATTTAACTACTCTTGCTTGCTTAACACCTAAGTAATAAAAGGAATATTGTTGTCTTTCCTTATATTTCAAGACTCCCTTTTTTTAAATCACAGATCTAAGAAAAAAATATAAATAATACACAAGACAGCAAAAAAAGCCACAAAATCTTACACTTAGAAAAATTCAATAATTCAATTTCAACCAATCTGATACTAATTTTAAAAATTATTCAAAGTTTAAATTCCAGAATTGGAGGTGACCAAATGAAACATATGGCTTTGGAAACTGGTTATTTTAGTGCTTATTATAAACAAAAAAACCCATGTTGTCTGAATTTCACTGTACCTTTTTATTTTTTAAATTCGGTCTACTTATTTAACTTAAAAGGGTGCTTCCAAGAAACGGTTTTGTATATCTAAATTTACGTATTTTATATAATACATTATTTTCTTACCCATTTGTGGAAAAATTGCCCTTTGGGGCATCAATATAGGCTCTTTTTTTCCCTAATAAGTAATATATTCACTTGTATCAAACTTTAAAAGGTACCGCGAAAACTTCCCTTTCACATCTGTCCCCTGCCATGCGGTTCTTTTCCCTAGATGATTCCACTGTTACTGGTTCTCGTATACACTTCCTGACAAATGTCATGCTCAGACAATCATATATAAACAAATATTACAACACCTAGATCCTAGCACTGGCTTCCACTAACCTGGGGACAGTGGACCAGTCACTTAATCTCTTAGATCCAGGGCATGTTTGTAAAGTGAAGGAGTCAAATCTGATGATTAGGTATCTTCCAATTTAAAATAAAAACTGATGAGAGTTGACAACAGCAGTTTATTCTTCCATTTTTTTTCATATCAAATTTTAAACATGCTTTCATGTTTTGGGTTAAAAGAATTAAAACTGCCTAGATGGATGGTGGTGATGGTAGCACAACATTGTGAATGCATTTAATGCCATGATGTGTATTTGTATGGGGATTAAAAAGGAAATTTTAGTTTGTATATATGTTACTAGAATAAAATTAAAAACAAAAACAACATAGGACTGTACAACACAGTGAACCCTAATGTAAACTATGGACTATAGTTAATATTATATTTATAATAATATTGTTTCATTAATTGGACCAAAGTTATCACACTAATGCAAAGCATTAATAACAGGGAAAATTGTGTGCTTTTTGTGTTTGGGGGGGAGGTATATGGGAACTTTATTTTCTGGATGATTTTCTGTAAACCTACAGCTTATCTAATAATAATAAAAAAATCCTTGTCTGGAGAATGATTCACAGATTCAAAACTCAGAACTATCTCTGGCTCCAACTCATAGATGCCCTGATGGAACGCATGCTCATGATAGTCAGATCTTTGAATTTTTAAAAAGAAGTCATAAATCCTGATTTTTAAATTTTGACTATCTTATTTAACATCCAAAACAAATAGCTTCATACAGGTCAAAAAACAAAACAAAAGAAAAAAACCAAAAACACCAACCAAGCCTGTGATTTATCTTATGGCCTGTGAGTTTGCTCCAGTCTAGAACCTACAGACTGGTCAGCAACTAAATTTAACAAGTCTGTTCTTGCCATTGCTTCATTGCCTTGATACAAGATGTATACTATTTATGGAAAATTAAACCAATCTTTATGTCCAAAGAAACCCTTACAATCTCCCCTGCCTTTACTCTTGCTTTCAAAGACATTTTCCTGAGTTTAACTGTTGCTCTTTGTGACTTTTGTCCTTCTATGGTTCCTTTGATGTTCATCATGATGTGACTGAATTTTTATAATTTATCAAAAGTGGAAGGGGCATAGAAGCCCCTTGACCTATACTCTAAAGGGAATAGTTCAGTATTTCAAAGTCCCATGTTCCTCTAAGGGCCCAATTTTAATGACCCAACTTCACCTCCAAAGGATATGTGGATTCATCCACCTATAGCCTCTCTTTTGAGATAACAAGGTCCAACACATGCTACTTGGTATGATCCTGGCAGAAATAAGCAAGTGAAACTGCACTGAAGAATAGATGGAACCCTTTTGGTATCAACAGGAGATAGAGCCAAGAGAAAATACCATTGCCAGAATAAAAGATTTGAGGATCATACGAAGGAAGACTATATGGAGAAAGTAACAAAAATTTGAAACTTTTAAGTAAAATTAAATGATTTTGGAAAAACTCTATGATTATTTGGGACTCTGTATTCTCAAAGATGTATTCTGCTCTAGCTTTGGCTTGTTTCCTTCCCATTTGCTCCTTTTTAACACCAATGTATTTATAAGTCAGAAAATCCATTTCTTTAGGGCCATTGTTACTGTAGTTAATTACAAGCAAGCAGTTCCCTACTTTTCACTTGATGTTTTTTCTTTGGAATAATGGTGTAAGCCTGAGCTAATAGTACCACTGCACGTTGAAATAAGTCCACCATTTTAATTGGATAGGGTTGGCGATTAGAAAAAATATAAATCTCATGCAAAATTATTCATAGTCTTTAGCAATCATCTGGAGATATTTACCAATCTGAGAAAAATAATTTTTGTACTATGATTTTGCCATAGCATAACTAACAAGAAATAGAGAAGTGAACCTTAAAGTTCTAGATTAGCTGTCTAATGAATTTTGATTAAACATTTCCACATGCTTATTTAAACTTCTTTTGTTTCTCACATTGAGACTTCTTTTTGTGTCACCTCACTGATTTATAATTAACACTTTATAAGAACAAGTAGAAGAAATCTAAGCCTCTGGCTGCCTTTCCTCTAAGTATGTGGACAATAGCTATCTTGCTGTAGGTTGGGGCTAACATCTTCTATATTGGTTCTTAGCGCAAAGTTTCCCTGAGAGCCTTCCTAAACACTTTTTTTGTCATTTCCATTAAAGATACGGGCTTTAGTATTCAATATACAGTGTATTCCCAATTGTTCCAGGCTCTACTCCAATTATCTAAATCTACTTCCACTGCCTTAGTAACCTTGTAAGCTCCATCTTTGCCAGTAATGGAGTTTGTCTGGAAAATGAATTTATAGCTAGAAAACCCTTTTCTATCTAGTTCAATTATTGATTTGTTTGGAGGGACTTTTGTAGTGTGAAAAGGGCATGGTGTTGATTATGTAGAGGTGCAGTTATATTTTCCCAGGGCACAATTTGGATCCCCATTTTCCCAGACTTGTCTATGTTCCCATATATCATGTATAAGAAAATCTCACAGATCCAACCCTTATCATCATTTCTCAAAGATTCCTCATAAATTCCATTCTTCTCAATGAACTTCTTATATGAATGTGAATCAAGAGTAATTATTTATCTAATCTGCTTCTTTAAAAACACACATCTGGGAATAGATGTGGCTCAAGCGATTGAGGGCCCACCTCCCACATGGGAGGTCCGGATTTGGTTCCGGTGCCTCCTGGAAAAAACAAAAACAAACAACAAGCAAAACAAATGAAACAACCAACTCAGGGAAGCAGATGTGATGTGGAGCTGGCTTCTGACACACGAGATCCTGGGTTCACTCCCTGGCCCCCAGTACCTCAAAAAAATAAAAATAAAAACACACTTCCAGTATGAAATCTTAAACATCTTAAACATTGAAGTTTAAAGGAATGAAATGTTAATGCATCCTGACTTTACGTATGGTGAAAGCAAGAATTAAGTGGCTTTCCCTCATGAAGTTAAGTCACAGCAGAACCACATCTCTGGAATCTGAGTCCAGTCTATCCATCCCATCACAGTGATTAAAACATTTCTTTAAGTTACTGTCATAGAGAGTGTCAGGCACTGTCCTAGACAAACACAATTTAGAAGAGAGATATTGCCTTCTTGTGCTACACTCTGGATTTTGTAAAATTCCTCATCAGTATTGAGTTTTGGTGGAAATAATGTAAAAGACAGCCAAAACTATATGGATAAATCCATATTATTAGTTTCAAATTTATGTCAGTCAATTCCCACACATCTCATAAAAAAAAGGTAGAGACAATAATAGCACTTAAACAGCAAATTTGTGAGTGGTAGGCAAAGGTGCCAGGTGATAATTCTCCACCAGCCAGCTGCTTTTCTCTGGAATTCCATGCCCAAATGGATATTAGTGAGCCTGAAGCCTCATCTAATACTGAGGAGGAAGTCTCACATTAAAGAGTCAAAGAAAGTGGATTTATGCTCCCTCCCTGGAGAGGATGTTTCAAATTGTCAGTGGGTTCAAACAAACAGCCCAGATTTTGCTCATAGATTTGACCACATTTAGTAAAAGCTGGCACACAGGCCGTTTCATCTCCTCCAACGAAAAGAAATTACAAATTAGTCAACTTTTCCTTTCTTTAACAATTTGATCACAGGGAAGTAAATTCCAGAAGATGGTTAAAGGCTGAGTATAGCTATTTTTTTTTTTCATAATAAAAGAAAATTTGGCTCCCCAATAAAATGCAGAGCCCACAGAGGACACTGAGAAGAATAAATGAAGCCATTTTTGAAAGATGGTAATTGAAAGTTGTTCAGACTTGTTTCTTTTTGTTCTTCTTTTTAGGTATTACTCCACCCAGGAAGCTATGAGGCAAAATGTGACTTTTTAACCAACTTTCCCTCATTGTGGCATGTATCTGGCATTAGGTATTCTAATTAAATGAATTTTTCAACTTACTTAAAGTTATTTCATGAATATAATTAAATTGTTCTTTATTTTAGGTGCACTTAATAATATGGTTGAATTATTTGTTTACTTAGTTTTACTTATAAAATTCAATCTAGAAAACAAACTGTAGAATGGGCTAATGTCTACAAATTAGAAAGAGCCCTCATAAAAATGCAAACTTTACTTACCTCTGTGGGCTTTAAATATGTTGATAGCACCAGAAGAACAGACTCAAAATATTCTACCTTCCCACCTCCCTATTATCCCATCTCCTCACTATTGTGTGAGTAGAAACTGCAAGACTTTTAAGGGAAATTACAGGTGCTTAAAATTCCAATTTTATTAGAGAGGTAAGAGGCAGTTCTGGGAATTAAAACTCTGATATAAATGTGTTTCTAAAGAAAAAAAATTGATAACTTTCTTAAAGATACAAGTGATAATTTTAGTGATACAAATATACATTCCAAGTTGCCCCTGTCTTTTGCCAGCAGGAAAAACAAAACCAGTCTCCCAGGAAGTATATTTTGTCACATATTCAAGGAAAGAAAAGACCATGTGCTTGGAAGTGCCAGGCAATAATTGGGATATCTGGGTTGTTACAATGCTTTTCAATTTGGCTTTAGGAAAGTCATGTCAATTTCATGCTACAATAGCTAATGGATTTTAATTGGACACATAAATACAAAGGGTAGTTTATAGCAGCTTGTCAAATGAACATTAATAAAGCTTCCCATATAGCTATATTTTTAAAAGTTCTTATTAATTTTGATTAAATATTTTATATATATGTATAGTTAGAGAGAAATTGGCAAATATATTATTCAGCAGGTTATTTCAAAAGATGCTATATTTAAATAAGTCATAGAGGAAGCATTAAAATGTAGAGGTTAACAGGACCATGCGCTCACTCCACAAATCATGTGGAGTATTGATTGTTCTACAGCAACATTTGAGTTAGGTAATACTGAAATCTTAAAGTCTAAATAGCAGGTAAGTTAACATCTCAAAATAAATAAGGCATTTTGTTAATATGCGTTATTTTCAGACGATGGGCTCTGATTTCCATTAGCCTTGACTATCTTTACTTATCAAACAATTAGCATGCAGAAGAAATAGCAGATGCTCTTTTATCATCATCCTAAAGCAAGGAGACTCCTATTTCCAGTATTTATAACCTTTTGACACAATCTATTAAGGCATTGGAAAGATCTTGAATCAGAGAACTCCAGTTTACTCTTGGTGTATAAAATAAATACATAATCCAAATTTAACCTCACTTTCAAAGGCATATAAGACCGTCTTCAACATGTCTTGCCTATTTAAAAAAATTTTATGATGGTAAATAAACCCTGGAAAATTCCTTCTCGGATTTTACCACCTGAAACTGCAGCTGTTGGCTGCCACTATCAAAGCCTCACAACTCCAAACTCACGTGCAAACCTCATCAAGGGCAGACATTTCTAATTGATTCCAGAAGTATTTCTTTTGCTGAGATCAGGGGGCAAAGGAAGAATAATGAGCAGCTTTACAGAGGGAATTGGGGGTAGGGTGTTGAGGGGAGGGGGAGGGGAGCTTTTAAACTCTCAGGCTTGGCCAGAAATGCCTAGCAATTTTACGGTCAATTGGCGAGAGCATCTGGAACTCTGCATTCTGGCCTCGAAGTTGATGGTAGTGAAACTAGCTTACAGGCAACAGCAAGTCCGTAATGAGTCTCTGTCATGTACTAGTGGAAACCACGTTGACGTTGTGCCAAATATCCCTGAGCCTTATTCTCAGGGACAGGATTCCCTTTAGGAAAGCCTTTGTCTGCTATATGGAATCCGGTCCACCCATAGATCTTAGTCTATTTTCGCTACTCTTAAAGGCAACCCAAAAGGAAAGATTCAAACTTAGAACTTGTATGTGTTTAATTCCTTGTGTGCTGACAAGGCTTTATATCACAAGGATGTGTTTGCTTTCATTTGGGGGATATATTTCAAACGTAGCGGAGCCATCTTGTTAGTGAGTGCAGGGTGTTGGATGCTAAGGTCATAAATCATAGCACAGCGCGTGGCACACTCAGACCAGAGGAGGCAAAATGGGAGACTGTTATTTCAAATTTAGGACAGGTGATTATAAAAAGGGGCAGGGTTTCATTTTGTTACACCAAGCAGAAAACGGAAGGTTAAGAGGAAATAATTTCTTATGAGTAAATGATGTTTATCTTAAACTGCTGCTCATAATTCACCACGCTGACACTGGTAGATTACACCCACACAAGTCAGGTAATAGGACAGCCATGAAAAATGTAGAGAGATGTGAATCAACAGGATGGAAACTGGTTCAGTGGTGAGGAATGGGCCGTAGGGAAAGTTGGACTTCTAACATTCCACTTTCTATTTTTATCCAAACAATATAATTAATCGGGATTATATCCATTTTAGAACTCACTCAAAATTCCAAGGTTTGCGACGTTGAACTAAATTCCACGTTTTCTCTTCTAGTTAATCTACCCTTGGCAGAGAATCACTTCCTGTTTTTCAAACAAGAAAAATAACACAAGCAAAAAAAGAGGCAAAATAAAAAGAAACAAACGAGAAAAAAAAAAAAAAAACGAAACTGAAAGAAAAAAAATGCATTTTAAATAATTTTTTAAAACGTCATCGATATATTTTTGGAAGTAAAATTCTACTTAAAACACCAATGTTTTGATGATTTCAAGGTAACAGAAACTTATAGAATTAGTGTTCCTCATAATATACATAGTATTAAAATGCAGGAAAAGTTCTTGACTGAGAACATCTTTAAACTAAAATAGTTGCAAAAACAATTGCATTTGATGGATGCTTGGGCTAGTAATTTTCAAATTAAGGTCTTAAGGAAGAGGGAATGGGTAGGTAGAATATAAGTTATATTCATGTCATTTAATTTTTAACTATGTAAACAGGTAGACATGATATATTGAAAACTATCACACCTTACCATTTTCTTGGATGTTGCTTCAGTCTTTCAAAATCCCATGCAAGGCCCAATAAATCTCAGGAAATTTCATTTGATAATTTGCAAAGTACTTGTCAAAACCAGTCTCTCATTTATAAAGCAAAATGCAATATATTCTTATTTACATATAATATTGCTTTATTCTGTTTACCAAGCATTTTATTGCTCATAGAAATAAAAATTATTTTTAGAAGAAACTTAGGATATGGATTTTTTTAAAAAAGGACCTCATATAAAATAACTTATTTTCACCTTCCTAAATAGCCTGCCTCAACACTCAATAGATAGTTATATGCTATCTACCCTATAAAATAATAAGCAGTGTATAAATAAGAGATATATATGTATTGTGAATGAGATTATGCCTACAAAGCTCTAAGCACAGGACCTGGAACAGAGTAACATTTGTGAATTTCATGTGATGTTGATGATAAACTTTAAGTGTATCTTTGGACTTATAGTGTATAGTGGGCTTAACTTTAAATTATACTTTAGCTGCATATTTTTTCCATTATTGTAGTCTGTATTCATATATGCCCAGGAGTTTATAAGGTTATACTGTTGGTATAAGTTTATACAAGAGGAAATTTGTATAAAGCTGGATATATCTAGCACTACAGAGAAAACATTCTGTTTAACTGAATTAATAATGAATCGGTTAGTAGTGCCATCTTCACATGTGGAGGGAAGTGTACTCATGTATGGCATTACTATAGAGAAATAAATCCATTTGAGTCTAATCCAGGAGGGGTGAGATAAGTTAAAATCTGAGAGAAGATATTTTTAAATAAATATAACTGACAAAGGATCAAAATCCTTGTCTATAGAATTTCGAAAAATTGAGATTTCAACAACAACTGAATAGAAAACTGATTAAAGTTAAGAAAAAGCGTGTCACAGAAAAGGAAACATAAATGGCCAATAAACATGAAATAATGATCAACATCATTAGTAATCAGGAAAAAGGCTATTAGGAATACTATGGGATACCAGGTGTACAAAAAATAAGAAATCTGACAGGTCCAATTTTGGTGAGGCAATTTATACTCCGATGGTAAATTTTACAACCACTTTGGAAAACTATTTGGCATTATGTTAAGAATTTAAACAGGCATATTTCCCACAATTCAGCAATCCCATACCTCCTGTATGACCTACAGACACCTTTACATATGTGCCATGTGCACTAGAAGACGTGTATGAATTTTCATTTCAAAATTGTAAGAGGAACAGCTGGAAACAAACAAGAGAAATGGATGGATAAATTGTGATATATTTGCATCACACAATGAAAAGTTTTATAGCAGTAAAAATGAATGAATTACAGCTACATGGAACACAAAGTATACATTTTAGAAACAAAACATTCAGTACGTTTGTATAGTATAATTCCATTTTATTGCACTCACAAATTAAAAAACTTGAAATCATGCATTTCTTAGTGGTATATGTGGGAATATATGAAAAAATAATTTGTTTAGGAAAAGCAAGGGCATGATAAGCATATAATTGAAAATAGTGGCTGAACCAATGGGAGTATGAAATGTAGGGGATCACAAAGGTAAAAGATCACACAGTTTTAATAACTGTAATGGTATAGCTTTATTCTGGGTAGTGTTCTTTTTATTATATTTAATAAAATATTTTACATATTTATATACAAGCTGCACATAATGAAAAATAAAAATGTGAGTTGATCTGAAGAAAATTATTAAGTAAAAGCAATTACTACTCATAAATACAAACTTTGGACAAGTGATAAAAATATCTGAAATCTGGATGATATTGAAATAGATGAATCAAAACCGCTATATACTATGAATATTCATAAGGGAGTATGCAGGTGAGATTCTGATTGTGGCTAAAGCTGATTGACCTCCAGGAGTTCTGGAAAATGGAATATTCACAAGTTATTTTTGAATACAAAATGTGTATGGCAGATGTGACCGTTTGAAGCTTTTTGTGTACCCCAGAAAAGATCATGTTCTTAACGTTAATCTATTCCTCTGGGTGTGGACCCATTATAAGTATGATCTTTTGGCAAGTCAGATTTTAATATGTGACCCCCCTCATTCAGGGTGGATCTTAATAATCTTACTACTAGAGTCCTTTATAAAAGGAGGACTGAAAAGCCACAGACACACAAAAACAGCCTCAGACAGAAGGAGAAGTCTCATTCACAATACACATACATCTCTGGAGAAGACAAGGCCCGGAGGAGAGGGGAGAGATGAGCGGAGCGGCATTTTCTGCTGCCATGCACTTGATCACCCTCAACTGCAACTTGGTGAGACAGCATCTCTTGATGATGCCTTGATTTCAACACTTTCATGGCATTCATAAGGAGGCCACATGTATAGTTGAAATGACTGGTCTGAGATGGCTTCAGACAAATCTCTGCACATTCTGTGATGGCAATGATACACTAATCATCACTGTGGCATGAAACCAAGTAAAATAAAACTCAAGTGTGGCAGATGGGTGAATGGCAATAATTCATGAATGCCCATTGCAATTGTCTTAACTGCTCTACGGATGGAGAGATGAAATCTATTTCTCCACTCTTTTGAATATGGGCTGGCCTGGTAACTTGTTTGCCGGACAGAATGTGAAAGAAGTAATGTTTGTGTGGATTCCAGACCCTAGGCTTCAAGAGGCCTTGCAGAATCAACCTTCGTGGTCCTGCAACTGCACTATAAACAATCAGGTCTTGCCTCCTGGAGAAAGAGAGGGCTCGTGGCCAGAAAGTCAGTGGTTTCAGCTGACAGCTGACACCAACTGCCTCTCAGGTGCCCTTCCAGCCCACCTTGCCCTTAAGCTGAATACAGGAAGCCCAGGTGAGGGAAGCAAAGGAACTGCCAAGATAACCCACAAAATTGTGAGAAATATTAACTCTTCATTGTTCTATTCCACTAAATTTTGCGTTTGTTTGTTATGCAGGAAACAAGTGACTGAAATACCAGAGAAGGTTGAATGTTTCCAAAAATAGAAAGGATTAAGAACCCATGAAAACATGAAATTGCTAAAAACTGCAGAATCTTCCTTCACTTTTTATGTATGCATTTTTTAGAGCAGTTTTAAGTTACAAAAAACATGCAGAAAGGACAAAGGTCCCATATAACACCCCCATCCCCCCACAGAGTTTTCCTTGTTATTAACACCTTGCATTAGTGTGGTACCTTTGTTACAATTGATGAAAAAGTATTATAATTATAATATATTATAATAGTATTATAATTTTACTATCAACTATAGTCCATAGTTTACATTAGGGTTCAATCTTTGTGCTCTACAGTTCTATGGTGTTTTTTTTACAAATCCTGGTAACATATATACAACTGAAAAGTTTGCATTTTAACCACTTTCAAATGGTGTTAATTATAGTCACAATATTGTGCTTTCACCACGACTATTCATTTCCAAAACTTTTCCTTCACCCCAAACACTCTATACTTAATAATCATCAACTGCCCATTCTCTACTGGCCCTTTTTAACTTGTATTCTAGTTTCCAACTCGATTTTAAACAACTATTTAGAAAACAAGAGGCATCTGAACATGCATTCTTTGTTATTAGAAGTCAATAAATATTTAATTCAATATTCTGTATAGATTATGATTACAGCAACATGCCCTCCTCAATTTTGGTGATTAACAGCTCATATAGCAGGTATTGAAGGTACTCATTTAATATTTAGTGAATATATAAATAAATGTTGAAGAATTTTATTGTTGTTGCTGCCATGAGGGTTGGTCTCTTCTTCACATAAAATGGCTGAGGTGACAAACTTTTAACTTTTGTTAGTGTTTTATTCTAATTAAAAGCACTAACCAGGCAAGATAATAATGTGGAGAGTGTAACTAATAAGGTGGCATGATAAGTAAGATTCTAGAGTTGGAAGACAGCAATCGTATTTCCTAAAAGGTGAGAATACTACCATTGGTGTGCATACCATTCTGATTTCAGTCAGAAATCTGGACTAGTGCTGGTTAAGGGTCTATCCAAGAATCCCTCTTTGAATGTAGATGGACTTTTCTGCAGTCAAAACCGAGTCACTTCCCAAAGTTCCTAAGACCTGAAGTTCTTCTCCCCTTAGCTAGGCAGGTACTTCTGACAGTCTCAGCAGGAAGCATCTTACACCCAGCTCCTTCATGGCTCAAATCCACCTTTCCTTCCACAATGAATGTAAAGCCCAGAACAGAAGGTGTCCTCAATGTCAATCTCCAGCACTCAACAGCATTAAGAATAGGATATGGAAGCACATCTCTTTGAGTTCTGGTGTTATTTATTCTATTTGTCATAATTTTGCTTGTTTGTTTTGGCTTCATTCCATTGAAACTTTGTGGGATGAGCACTTAAATATGAAATTTTTTTAGTAAACCAGGTACTGGGATGGCAATGTGAATACTAGAAGTGATTGTGATAATGACATTAAGCCAAATATACCTATATTACTGAATGATTACATTCAAGCACATATTTTATAAGGACTTTATTTTCAGATATTATATTTCATGAATTACTTATGTGTATTATTTTGCTTATATTTCTTTTTATTTCAAAATTATTAATAATTAAAAGTTATAGTTTGGATATTTCTATTTGTGGAAAGTGATATTGGATTTTTATCTACTGTAGTGAAAAAAATTTCCATTTAAAATAAATATATTTAAATGTTAAAAGATTAGATAATCTAAAGAAAAATACTGAGAAGAATCCAAGTGACCTGCTGATATGTAAAACGGAATTGAGAAAGTGGTACCCAAATGAATAAAGTTGAGGACAGTTCTAAGGCAGAAACCAAATGGCAAGGCTGACTCACATATAGCGAGTGGCTTCCCCTGTAGGAGGTGGGATTTAAGGTGAATGATTATATTAGTGTGAGATATAGATTTTATTCTTTGGAAAATGAAGAATTGGTCTGGCTTGTGTATATAAGTAATCTAACAGGACAGCACCTGACATGTCTACAACTGTCACCCAAGATCTCTGAGTTTGAGCCTAGGTAAGTTTGGTTAAACTAAAACTTAATTTAAATAGTTTCTCTATGGAAGGAAACATAGGGTCCTTAAAGTGTAAGTTAGGTTTAAGAACCCAGTCCTTCAAATTTTATAAATATAAGGATTCCTATATTTTAAAATTTAGCAATTATTGGCAATATTCTTAGTTGTACCCTTCTTTGTTTTCAGTAAATCTATTGGTATAGATATCCAATAATTTGGGTTCCAGTTTTTCATTTATCATTGTCATATATCATTGAGGACAATTAATATAGCAAAAAGATTGTAAATACAACCTTTGTACTCGTTGATTATTTCAATTCAGAAACTAGGACCACAAAACTCTCTGCAATTGACTTTAAATAAAGTGAGATAATTGCAGGTTTTGAAACTAGGAAAGCATCCACAGTGGACAGAGCAGACCTACTTAAGGGTTAAAACATAACTCAGTATATATAGTTGTTAGTCAATTACATACACACCCACTTTTCTGGATTCCATCTTAACACAATGTATTTTTGTTTATGAGTATGACACATTATAAAAGCACACTTAGAAGAAAATACTACTGTTTGGATGACTTTTTAAACATTCGTTGCTAAGTGGTACCCTGTATTTCACTGTTGACAGTGGCTTCCCATCTATTTCTTCTTTTTAACATGTCAATGTACTGAACTCCTAATCCAGAGTCTGAATTTAAAAGTTCAGATTTTCCTTTGAGGAACTGATAGTGCTGCTATGTATAAATAAGTCAGGCCAAAACGTTACCCATGCAAACCTAATCTTCTTTTCTTTCTCATATAAATGTCTCACCCTGAAAATACTACCAAACACAGAAAGGAAAGTGGCTTGAAAAACTAAATTTTACTTTAAAAATAAAGCTTAAATTATAAAATAAACCAACATGTACCAATGCTGCAGATAAAGTGTTAGCATTCAAGCTTTAAAATTTCTTACTAAAATGGGAGAATAGAGTTGCTTATGTGAATGTGGAAGGCTAACTAGTCTCTTGGACTGAATCTAACCTGAACTCAAGATACGCTAGAGTTTTCTTTTCTGCAGAAGTATGCTTTTTCCAAGAGGGTCCTAAATATGGTGCTGATAAAAAGGTTAGATAATCTTCCTCAAGACTCTATTTGAAAAGAAAGTCAACTGCTGTGTATCAGAGCTATCATTTCATTTATCTCCATATTCCCTTTATTAGTTTAACTTCCTAGATTGGGGGATGAGCCTGTAGTAGCAATTGAGTTTTACCATGAATGCTTTCATATGGCTTTTATCTGCAAGCCAGGATAAGGGATTTGGATTTTATTCTACGTGCCATCTAAAGCCGCTGAATGATTTAAATTAAATTCAACCTTGCTGTTATATGGAAAATGAGTTGGAGGGTATCAAGAAGGAAAATAAGGTAAATATTTAGGAGCTTGGTGCAGTCATTCTGGCAAGACACAATAGTGCCTTAAACTAGGATGATGGCCATGGAAACAACAGAAGTTGCTGATTGACTGGATGCTGGAGGCAAAGGAAAGAGTTGAACAAGAACGATTCCCAGATTTATGGAATGAGTAAGAGTTGGTGATGTATATTTGCTGAGATGTGAAGTCTTGAGGGAGGACCAGGTTGGGAAGGAGAAGGCATCCAGAGCTTACTTTTGGAGCTGTAACTGTGATGTCCACAAGCCATCCCAGGGCAGCATTCAAGTAGGCAGTAGTACCAATGAGTCTATAGCTCAAGGTGGAGGTCTGGTCTGGAGATAAACATTTCGGGGTTAACAACCCATATATGGTATGTAAAGTAATGAACATGGGTGAGGGTAAGTAGAGAAGAGAACAGAATCTCTGACCAGGCCCCAGAAATGCCAACATCAATGAATATAGCATCTAGGAGTTCAAGGTGTGTTTTGTAGTATCGCATGTTTATTAAAACATGGGCTCCAGAGTCTGACTGCTTAGGTTTGAATCCTGCTTTCCTACTTGTAGATAGGGACCTTGGGAAAATTACTTATCTTCTCACTCCTTCAGTTTCCTTGTCTGTAAAATATGGCTCAAAATAATACCTACATTATAAAGTTATTATGCATATTATATCAATGAATATTTGCAAACCATTTAAAGGAAAAATTATAGTATTTGTAAAATAAAATTATTTACAATATTTATTGATTAATATTTAAATAAATGATGGTATAAGCAAGAAACTTAAATATGGGTGAAATTTAATTGAAGGTTTTTTATTCTTTTAGTTATAAATCTGTAAGTAAAAAGTTGATAACTGACCCCTTAGCTCTGTTCCTTTCTTGCTTAAGTGTGACAATTTGAAGTTTTTTGTGAATTCTGGAAAAGACCATGTACTTAAACTAATCCATTTCTGTGGGTGTGGGGCCCTTTGATTGCATTAAGGGGCCTTTTGCTTTGATCAATTGATTAGATCAATTTAGGGCCTTTGATTGGTCTAAGTCAGTGATGTGTGGCCTAGCGGTCTCCACCCTCTTGCTGGATTCTTATATAAACTGAGATCTTGAAGTAGAAACACCCAGAGAAACACAGCCACCATTTTTACCCTGCCATGTGAAAGAGGACTCCAGGATCAGCTACAGCTGAGAAAGAGGCCAGAGGCTGGAATCAACAGAGCACAGCGTCATGGAAAGAGGCCCCTGAGAGGCTAGGCCCATGGGGCAGCTCAAAACTTAAGAGAGAAGCCATGTGCTTGATCGCCCACAGCTGAGCTTGAGGAGAAAGCAGCCTGGAGGAGGAGGCTGAGACCCAGAAAGAGAGCTGCCATTTTTCTTTGCCTCATGGCAGGAATCCAGGATCTGCCAGCAGCCAATCTTTGGTGAAACAGTATGTCTGATGATGCCTTGATTTGGACATTTTCACAGCCTTAGAACTGTAAGTTTTTACCCTAATAAATCCCCATTAAAAAAACCAATGCATTTCTGGTAATTTTTGCATTTGCAGTCCTTGGTAAACTAAAACACTAAGCTATGTCAAGTATTTTACAATTAGAAGCATTAAAATACTTCTAACAAAATATGTTAGAATTTGTTATATAATAACTAAATCATGATTAAGTTTTTCATATAAAGCCATAGGATATAAAAGAGACAAAACTTATCACATTAAACTGTGTTTGAATGATTGAAGTATTAAAAATTCATTTTCCAAAAATGTTTTCATTTTCTAGGCTGCTCCAAGCAAATACCATGAAATGGGATGGCTTAAACAATGGGACTTTCTTAGCTGACAGTTTTGATGCCATGAAAATGTCCAAATAAAGGCATCATCAAGACAATGTTTTGTTCCTAAAGACTGGCTGTCATCAGTTTTTGGCTCCTCTGCCACATGGCAAGGCACGTGGCAGTGTCTCCTGGTCTCTTCCTTCCGTTCTGGGTTCTGTTTCAGCTTCTTGCTTCTGTGCTCATTCTCTCTCTCTCTCTCTCTTTCTCTCTCTCTCTCTGTCTCTCTCTCTCTCTCCCCCTCCATCCCTCCCTCCCCCCCCCAACACCTCTTCATTCAGTTTATAAAGGACTCCAGTAATAGGATTAAGACTCCTGATTGAGGATTAATTACAATTACACCTTAATTGAAGTAGCCTCATCAAAATGTCTTACTTACAATGGATTTACACACACAGGAATGGATTAGACTTAAGAATGTGTTTTTTTGGGGGGTACATATAGCTTCAAACAACCACAAAAAAACATTTTGAAAACTCAGAGAAACTAACTGGGAAAGGAGAACTTCGCCTTGACTTTTTCAAAATTTTGGTTTCTTGAAATCATTCAAGTTACTTTTTAGTGACACTTCATATGCATAGGAGCCCAGAGATCTTATAACCCTGCTAGTAGAAGAACCCTTGTCCATCATAAGCTGCTCCCTGTCACTGTCACCAGCAGGTGGGTGACTTTAACTGACACTGTGGTGACTCTCAAGTCTTCCAGAGATATCTTTTGTATGTTTCTTCAGCATCTATTACAAAACTCTACACATAAACCTGGCTGAAAACAAACCTCTTCAAGATGTTAGACTAAAGATAATATATTCTCATTAAAGAATGTACTATCACAAAGAAAGAAGTGAGAAAGAAAAAATCAGTCAAGTCATAGCACTTAAGCCATTATTAAAACATAATCATTATTAAAATGTGGGTGTATTTTCTTATCATCTACTTTCTCTGAATTGAAACTTTTGTTCATGCAAAACATATTAATAACTATACCAGCAAGAAGATGACTATAAAGTCAATAGACACCACCCTAACAAGTAAAACTGAGCTTCGAGTATCATCACTGTTCCCAGCTCTTCCTCCTAGATTCTTCCCATTTCAGTTCATGGTAACTCCATTCTTTCATTCCTTAGGCTACAAACCTTGGAATCATTCTTGACTCTCACACTTCTTATCCGACCTATCCTTAAAATTGTCTCCTGAATCTGACCACTCCCCAAATTCTCTAGCATTTTATCTAGGCCACCAACTTCTCTCAGCTTCATGATTAAAATAGACTCCAACAGTCTTTGCTTCATCTCTTGATGCCCCCAATTCATATGCCCTCAACCCAGCAGTCCAAGTGTTCTTAGTAAAATATGTCAGCTCATATACATCCTTTGTTCAAACTCTCCAGGTGCTTCTCATTTCACTCAGAGTAAAAGCCAGGTAATTACAGTGACCTAAAAGGTATGTAGCCTGAGTCCCCTTGCTGCTCTGACCACATTTTCTACCACTTTCCCTCTTGCTCAATCGACTCCAGCCCTGTGTGCTGCTCTTTGAGCTTGCCAGGTACACTCTGCCCCTGCACCTCTGCACTTGCTGTTTCCTTTGTGTGGCCTGCTCATCTTGAGGAATCCATGTGGTTTTTGCCCTCACTTGCGTCAGTTCTTTATTGAAATGCAACCAGCCTTTTCTGGGTACCTGTGTTTTGCAAATTTCATCCACCAACACCACCTCCACTTCCTATCCATTTCTCTGCTTTGTTTTTCTCTACAGTACTTATTATATAATGTAAATGTATACAAATATCTATATCTATCTATCTATCTATCTATCTATCTATCTATCTAATTTGTCTGAATTATTGTCTGTCCCTTACACACCTGGGCAGACAGACCCTATGGTTCTCACTGTAATTCCTGCTCCTGTGCGCATGTCCTGTCGTCCTATATAATCTCCTCCCCTTGAGCATAGGTGAAACCTATGACTTGCTTCTAGCCCATCAAATATGACAAAGATGAGGGGTTTTGCAGATTGAGGTCCTAAATCAGTTGATATTGATTTAATAAACCTAGAGAATATCCTGGATGCGCCTGATGTCATCAGATGAAAGCCTTTAAAAGAGGAACTGAGCCTTCTCTGAAGCAAGAGAAACTCCTTGCTGGCTTAATGAAGGAAGTAGCCTTGTTGAGGAAGCCCACATGGCAAGGACCAGCAGGCAGCCTCTAGGACCTGAGTCAGCCTCCAGCTGGAAGCCAGCCAAAAGCTGGGGCCCTAAGTCATACAGACACAAGGAAATGAATTCCATCAAAAACCTGAATGAGCTTGGATGCAAATTTTGCCTTAGGTCTCAAAACATTATTGTGTGTGTATGAGAGACAGAGAGAGATAGAAAGAGAGAGAAGGAGTATAGTATAGATATCAGTGGATATAATTATTAATAATACTATTTATATATCAGATATTATGGTAGGTGCTATAGACTATCTTCTTTATTCCTCTGAATCTTATACCAACTTCTTAAGGTTTTATTCTCCCTTTTTCTGAGAGAAATAAGCTATGGGAACTTAGATATGGTTATCTTAGATAACTTCCCCAAAGACATATAATCAGTTAAGTGGCAGAGCGGCTTTGGAATTTAGGTTTGTGTTACTTCAAAGCCAATTCTTTTTCCAGTACCCTAAATTATCTCCTCAATTAAACTAAAAAGTTACATGAAAAAATGCAAATACATATTTTCCATTACCTTTTATACCTAAATGTTTATGAAAAATATTCAATTATGACCTTGATTTCTTCTCTTTGTCATAAGCACTCTTCCAGTTAAACATTTCTAAAGCCACCAATGGAAGAAAATTAACACAATCACACATCCACAGGTGCATCTTGGAAAGATCAAATTATACATGAGCTAGCAGACAAAATGTATGCATATATGAGAACTGAGTGAATGAAAGTATGAAAAAAATATTTTTCTGCCAGTTTTTTGGAGGAATGAGAATGTATGTATAAACAGGTATGAGAATTAGTGGTCAAAATATTGTTGAACCTATGTGGAGAAAAATGTAGAAGTCATGGACTAATCATAGCACAGTAGAGGAATAACAGTGTATTTGTGTAGCAGTAAATTATATTAACAAGTAGCAAGTGCAACATACTTATACTAAATATTTTTATGGATTTTAGTTAAATAAACTAAGTCTTTCACATATAGTTCACAGGATTAAATTCATTATACTTGGATATCTAACACAGAATTGCAACTGCCCAAGAGTTGTTTTATAATCTAAGTGAAAAATAATTTGGGGTCAACTTTCCAGTGATTGTGTACTTGTGCATGTGTTTTAAGCTGTAAGTGTAGCTGGCAGTGTGCTTGCTTATTATACATGAACTATTACCATCCAGGACTATGGACTTTGAGTCACACGGTAAAGGAATATAACAGAAAACCTCCAACTAGCCTTCAAGATAGAGAAAATTCACAGGACTATAGGCTGATGTTGCCAACATTGATTTATAAAAGAAAGGGGACTAATCACGACATTGACTGATTCTAATGATAACTCCAAGAAAAATGATGAAAACATTGTGTCCTTGTGTCAGAGCTAATTCACAAAATGTTGACACCCAGGCCATTTGTTAGGTTTCTATACTCCTTGTGGGGGGCAAAGAACAGTTTTATTGAAACTAATAAATAGCAAAGATGTACATAAAGTTCTAAGAGAGAAAAAATTTGAAAATGCAAATTTGAAATTCCACAATTAAATATATAATTGTGAATTTTAACTGGATGCAATTTTTTAAAATCTCAAATAGTAAAAGGAAGGGGGTTTAAAAAAGGCTGCCTCACAGGTAGAAATGTACATAGTAAAATATTTGCCCAGTCTTTGCTCTGCCATTTAGTGATTGAGCTCTGGTCAGAGAAGACTTGCTCGAGTTTAACCATTGGGAATTCAATGGCTTGTTTAAATAATAATAAGAGAAATAATAATACCTAATATTTATATAGTGCTCCCTATGTTCTAAGTTTTGCATTATTTACTTTTTCACCAAACCCTATGAAGTAAATTATTATCCAATGCATTTTAAGGACCAAGGTTTAGTGCCAAATCACAGGTAACATCTACTTTTGAAGAAAAGGTTCTGGGCAGAATATTTAGGCACCCTTGAATTAGTCAGCCAAAGGGGTACTGATTCAAAATACCAGAAATCTGTTAATTTTTATAAAGGGTATTTATTTGGGGTAGAAGCTTACAGTTACAAAGCCCTAAAGAGTCCAACTCAAGGTATCATAAGAGATATTTTCTCACCCAAAGTATGTTTCCACATGTTGATGCAAGATGGCAGATGATATCTGCAGGGTTTCAGCCTTCCTCTTTCCTCTTAAGGCTCTGTGGGCCCAGCTTCTTCTGATCTCAGCTGTAGGCTGGCATAGGGCTCAGCTGCTCTGTTCTCTTCAACTGCAAACTATCAGGCAAATGGCTCATCTCTCTTCCCGGAGCCACTGAAGGATCCTCTTCCATGTCTATGGAGCTCCCTTCCTCTTTTTTTCCATATCTGCTTCTGTGTGTCTCCTTGATTGAGCGTCCATTTATTTACGCTCAAACTGAGTCGCCCTAATGATGTGGTCAAATCAAAGCCCTAATCTTAACGTAATTTAATCAAGTCTGATTCTAATACAATCAAAGGGTATCACGCCCAAAGGAAAAAATCAGTTTACAAACATAATCAAATATCTTTTTTTGGAATTCATAAATAATGTCAAACTACTACAACCCTGAAATATTTTTTTCCTTGAATCATAAACCAAACAAAATTTAGAGGTATTAATTTATCATTAGTCTAAACTACCATTAGTCTTTTCAAAATACTTATGCAGGTAAATTGATAAGAATTTTGTCATAAACACATTTTTAAAAGTGATTTTGCTACATTTCATCTATATTTTTCATCTAAAACCCTTGAGGCAGATAAGTATTAGTATTACTAACCAGAAGGAAATGTTGTAAGATGATTAAAAGCTTTGGCATCATACTGCCTGGATTCCATCCTGACTTGTTTACTTATAGCTGTGTGAACTCAGACAAGATATTTACCCTCTCTGTACCTCAATTTTCTCATCAAAAAGAATAATACTAGTAACTATGTCTTGGGTTTTGGTATGAGGATTAAATAGAGTAATACAAGTAAGATATTCAGCACATAGTAGGAGCTCTATACATGTTAGCTCTTATTAAACCTAATTACAGGCAAAGAACTCAAGGCTGAGTCTAAGGTCATAGATGGAGCCAGTGGCAGACTAAGAATTCAAAATCATTACTTTTATTTCAGCATCCTTCACCATCCTCACCCCACCTCACCCCACAGAAGCCAGTTATTTGTGGCATTTTGTTACAGCAGCCCTGGCAAACTAAGACAGTATCACAACATATTTTTCAGTCATAGAAAAATCTCAATGATTTTATTTTTATGAAATTCATTTGTTTTGTAGGTATTTGACAAAACATCTTAATCACAATTTTTACTTTTCCAACTTATAAAGAAAAATCTCAAATGGCAGACAGAGTCTCTGCCAAACACTTTATGTAAAATCACCTCTACCATTTTTTAAGAATCTACTATGTGGCCTAGTTTCTTTATAAAATTTATATAACTTTATTTGTACAACTCTATGAGGTGACTGGTGCCAATTTACATTGAGATGTCAGAAACCTGAGGCTCAGCAATATTAACTAGCCCAAAGTGACACAATAGTATTGGTAAGTAAGTGAAAAGGTAAAAAATTACCACAACTACTAGTCACAAAGGAAACAGAACATATTACTGAGTAAATGCATTAAATATGCTATTACTACATAATCCATGTTGCAGCTACCTAAACCAAATGTCTTACCTCAAAAACAAATGACAAGGAAGGGATGAGAGTCTTCAAGTGACCAAATCGACACAGCATCAGGAACACCAAGCAACGGAAAGTTTCCATAAAAGCTGCCTGAGGTCTGAAATGAAATGTCATGAACATGCATTAACTTCAGACCTGATCTTCTCACGTTTATAAGTTAATATAGTGATAAACATTTCTTTTAATTTTCAAGAACTATGCAGTATTTTAATATTTTTGAGGAACACATGCCTCTGAAGCTATATGAAAAGAGGCATTAAACTAAGAAAGAAAGGCATCTTTTAAAAGAAAACCCATTCTTTATCAATTTATTGCTTATTTTGAGTATTGATGAGTTAGGATTCAGGCAATCTTTTAGTTGGCAAATAAAATATTAAACAACACAATTACTAAGGTTTAAAGTAAATGAGACCCTCTTTCCTCATCTAATAACTATTTAGTTCACTTAAACAATAACTTGCTGGAGAACTAATACAGTTAACTACTCTGAATTAATGAAGCAATTAATTCTGAAATACTAAAACATAGATAATGTAGGGTTATATTTTATATTATATAGCATAAATATAGACCTTTGCTAATTATTTTCTGATGAGTATTTTCTGCATATCATTGAAGAAATTAAAACTTTAAAATATATGGAATAGCTATGTTTATATATTTGAAGCAGAGTTAAGTGCTACACAGATAAGCATTTTATAAATTGCCCTATCATGATAATAATAATAAGTTACTTTATCAGCTTAAAATAAGCTTTAAATGATATTCATCTCACATCTGTCGGATGATTTAAATGGGTTTTATAAAAGACAAATAGTAATTGTTATGACAGATGAATTCTCTAAGTAAAATATTCTTGAATTAATGTCGTTATAATATGTACTATTTAGTTAATTTAGAATATAGAGGCATAGGAAAATATGAAGAAAATCCATAATTATTGAAATTAAAAATCTCTTCTACAGTTTATTAATCGTACCCATCATTTCTGTAAAATTGAATATAATAACAGCATTGTACAAAGAAGAGAACTCATTTTTTCAAGGAGTGTAAACGCAACCAAAACCACGGTAATAGGAAAAGTTTATGCTTTTGCTTGCATACAAGTAATGTGATTTTTTTAAAAGTTTTTTTCCCTTGAGAATATTATGTCATTACAGTAAAACATTGTTTAAAAAAATTGATATCTGGGTAATTTTTAATGATAAAAAAGGAAATGAGATTTCTATTTTAAAGCACTTTTAATTTTTATTAATTCTGTTCTATGGTTTACTTTTTAACCTTTCATATTGTGAAATTAAACATACATACAGAGCAGAAAAGAAAAATAGGCATTTCAATGATATTCAACAAGTAAACAACCAGGTACACCCAGTATCAGCATCCCAAAGACCCCTCCTACCTCTTCTCAGTTTTTCCTTGATCTCAGAGAAAAGCACTACCCTGACTTTTATGGTAACCAAACCCATTCTTGCTTTCTATTCTTTATATTTTTTTTAACCACTTCAGCATGAATTCCTAAAAGCTATTTTAGGTTTGCCAATATTTTTGCTTTTATTTTTTTAAACCAAATCATATAGTATGTACTTTTTGTGCCTTTTTCCTCTTTCCTTATGCTTCTATTTCTTTCAGCACAGTGTTGGATAATAAGCATTTTTAGCTTGTCCCCATCTCAAAGGAAAATTTTAACATTTCACTATTTCATGTAAAGCCTGCAGTAGAAGTTTCTATAGATAAAATTCACTTGTCCAATATTTTTACTGTGTTTAGAATTATATGAATAAATGTTATTTTCAATGACATTTTAAGAACATCATTTCATTCTTTTTTGGTTTCCATTGATCTGGTTTGGAATGGCAAAGCTATATCTCAGTATGAGTGCCTGAAGAAGGCCAGGGACAATTTAGACTCTGAAAAATTATATGCAGTAAGAATAATTTAATATATCATAGGATATAGCATAGTAAAATTGTTACTTTATTTATTGAGCACATTTATTTATTGCTATGAAAACAAAATTCTCCTTTAAAATATGAAACTGTACAAAAGGTATTGGCTGTATGCCAGTTCTAGTTAAGTACGTGGATCAATAGAATTGTGATTTTTGAAATCACAATTTCAGGTGGCTCAGTGTATACTTTACTTCTCATAAAGGAAATTAGGGATATAAATTAAAATAAATGATAAAATCAACACAACGTTAAGATATGTGTGCCAGCTGTATCATTCTATACCAAATATTTAAAGGGGTTGCATATTATAACTAGTTCCTTTAACCAATAAGTTCATTAGGATCTGGTCCTTGATGACATTCCAGAATCTGCTGCTATGCTAGGATAGTAAGTAAGCACCCCTTGGGAAGGTAATATAGCATTGAATATAAATTAAAATTATGTTTACCAGGTCTTGATATTTAAAAATTCCTGAAACTGACAGTTTTGCAGTTTTTCAGAAACCTATAATATATGTAGTTGTTTTAATATGTGAGCTCTGGTATCATATATTTGGGTTTGTGTCCTGCTCTAACTCTTACTACTTGACTTTCAGGTTATTTAATTTCTTGTAGCTTCACTGTAAAACAGGCTTTATAGTAAAGTTTATCTCAGTGGGTTGTAAGACTTACTAATACAGCCATGGCACATAATAACTAACTAATAACTGGCAATATGTTATCTATTCAATGATTAAAAAAATATTCAAATATGTTTCATATTTTGTTAAATTTGCAGATATATGGCCTTTGTCTTGCCAAATTAGTCATATTTTACAAGTTTTCTCTAACATACTTGAAAAAAATAAATTTCATTTTATTTCGTTTAGATTTAAAATGTACCCGTATATTAAAATCTGGTAATCTGTTGCTGTGTTTCATTTCAAGTGGAGTTATAAAATTATAGTTTCAAATTTTTAAATAGCAAGTGCTTCAGTGAATATCAAAATTTCTCATTTAGTTAAAAAAACTACATTAAGTTATATACAATACTGATATTTTACCATTCTGTGGAAGCATTTTTAAATTGAGTAAAAGAAAGCATTTCACTGCTTGCCTTTGATCCATAAGAAATCCAACAGAGGTCAATGTCAGGATAATGAAGCAAACCCTCAGAAGGAGAGTGACCTGTGATAGTGCCTGTCAAACAAACACAGAGACCAAGGTAGCATTATCAGAAGGAACATTAAGATTTAAAGCTAAGACAGCCCCAGATTTCATTTCATATTAAAGCAATTGTTGCTGACCCTTTTCAAAACAGTTGAATATCCAGAGGGCAATTTGGTTTTCCTAATGTCATTTAGTTGCCTTGTTGAACACTTGGTTAATGAATCACACAATTCCAAAATAATGTTTGACTTAAATAGTTCTTTCTAAAAATTCTTCTTTAAAGTTTTTATTTTATCATTCTTTGAAGCATATGTGCTCTCATATAGGAAGAAACACTCACATTTTAGTGACTAAGTACCATATCTCATTAGCTATTCTTAATATCACTAATTCATTGTGATTTCAAACTCAAACCATTCTGGATTACTGGCAGCCATAAAATATTTAATGGGGAATGTGTTTAAGAGTGAAAACACATATATGAAAGAAATCTCACAAACACATACACACCTATTCAATGAAATCTATACATTCATATATCAAAAGTTACATTTTGAATGTCACAAAAATTACATATTTTCTAAGGTGGGGATTAAAAATTAATTATGCATTTTGTTTATATGTCAAAATTTAAGCTTAATGTTTTTTGAGCTTCTACTTTCTAGCTATTGTGCTACATGATTCTTTTTGATTCCCAACAAACATGCAGAGTAGACATCATTAGATCTACTTTATATATTTAAAAAATAAAAAAACTGGAAATCAGAGGACTAAGTAACTTTTTCATCATCACAAAGCCTATAAATGATGCCTCTGAAATTCAAAATAGGCCTCCCTGACCCAGAAGTGTGGCAATGACATATCACCTAGGAACAACAGACTTCAAGGGGCCAGTGGCAGAGACCTAAGTGTTGGTTAAGTAGTCAGGGCTTAGAAGCAGATGAACACAGCTTTAAATTGAAAGTGGATCAGTAAAGGCAAGGGTTGTACCTCAAGAATCACTTGAGGCAAGATTTTGCAAAAAATACATGTCAATATTGACACATTCTTTTTATTTTCCAAAATTTAAGAACTCTCTCGGTGGCTCCTATTGCGACATACAAAACCGAAATGACTTAAAATGAGTGTTTTATAGAATTTCAAATAAGAACAAACAAACTAAATATATCAAAAGTGGAACTGGATTCACTAAAATGTATTGAATATAAAGATCAGAATCATTGAAATGATATGTAGTTAGTGAGTGTCTACCAATATTTGTATGAAAAAGCAAAAACAAATAGCGTTGTAATAATTTTAACTAAATACTTAAAGATTAGATGTGTTACAGTCATATTTTAAACTGCATTAAAAAGTGGATGTACACCAGCCAAGAGAGAGCAACAAGGACAGGATTTACCCTTCTGCCTGAAACAACCAAAAAACCAAGAATAAAATTGGTTTTCAAGACATTGAACACCAGGCAGCAAAGGACAGTGATCTCAGAGAGGAAACAGAAATGAAGTAAGCCCAGCAATTGCCCCAGCCTACCTTCAGTTTCCAGCTGCAGCACAAAAAGAGAGAGAGAGGTGGGGGCAGACTGGTGACCTCCCAAAGCTGAGGATATGGAGCTGTGATTTAAGAGAGACCAAGGTACCTATTGCATAAGAAAGGGTACTGGAGAGAAGAAAGCTGCACAGAAAGAGAGCTCTAGAAACAGGCAGTGGGGGTCCCTAGAGTATTCAGGAAGATCAGTTTATGCAAGTTAGGAAACCACCTGAAGCCAAAAGATTAGAACTGACCGTGCCCAGCGCTCATGCAGGGCCTAGAAGAGTGCCTGTTACCACCAGTCAGTCTGGAAAACCTCATGATTCACTGGGCGTTGAGTAGAGAATACAGAAGGGTCTTGCCTCAGTATTGGGGAATAAGTCCAAGACTGAGCAACCTCAGAACTGAAAGGTCCCATAAGAGTTACTGGAAGATACCCATTTGACAGGGTATCTTTCATTGATGCTCACTAAAACTATATCTGGGGCAAATGAAACCAAGCTCTAACTGAAATCAGTCCACCAAGTGTCTCTGTATTTTTGATAGGAAATTTGCTTTTTTTATTAAGGAGTAAATGGAAATATAAGCTACATATCTATTAGTTATTCCCCAGAATACAAAAGAAAGAAGGGAAATTAAAAGACAGTTTCAGAAAGATATACTTCTTTTCCACGAGTATTATTTCTAATAAAGAAATATGATTTCCAAGAACTATGCATTTTGTCATTGAGTTTCCAAAACTGAATTTAAATGTTTGTTTTTTCACATGTATTTAATAAATCAAAATGAGATCGAGTGAGAATATTCTCATTGTCCTAATTTTGTGATAATCAGGGTAGGCTAAACATTTGCTATATTAGAAACCATGCATGATATCCCAGACCTAGTTTTTCCCCCTAGGTCTGGTTTTTAGAATGCTGGTGATAAACTAAGACTGATGTATTATATGACCATCCTGTATGGGAAATGACTGTAACTCTAGGTATTTTCGGACAACCTTAAGAGATATAGCAGGGGGGCGGATGTGGCTCAAATGGTTCAGTGTCATCTCCCATATGGAGGGACCTGGGTTCGATCCACGGGACCTCCTGGTAAAAATTAAAAAAAGGAAAATATAGAAGGTACGCAGGCCGCCAGTGTCCGTGCGTGGGTGCCCTGTCAGGCCCTGCAAGTGGGTGAGCCCCCAGACCCCATGCGCGGGTGCACAGCCAGGCCCCATGAGCGGGTGAGCCCCCCTAGGCCCTGTGCATGGGTGCGCCATCAGGCCCTGCGAGCAGGTGCACAGTCAGGCCCCGTGGAACCACGCAGCAAGATGATGCCGTAACTGGAGAGTGACACAAGGGAGAAAAACCAGGAACTAAGGTGACGCTGGCAGTTGGACGCCTCTCTTCCACCTTGGAGGTTCTGAGGATTGAATCCCAGTGAAGATAGGAGGAGAAGGATGAGAAGAGAGGGCAGGAAACAGACACAGAGAGTTGCCCAGAGAATGGACACAAAAACAGCGAAAACGGGGGTGGCGGGGGAGGGGGGGGAGTAAAAATGGATAAAAGTAACAAATAAATAAATAAATATTTTTTAAAAAAAGTATAGGGGAGTAAGATATGGACTATAGTTAGTAGTAATACTTTGACAATGCTCTTTCATAATTTGTTAACAAATGTTTCACAACAGTGCAAAGTATTTGTGGTGGGGTGATGTATGAGAGCCCTGTATGATGTTATGCATGTTTGTTTTGTAAGTTCACAATGTTTACTAAACACTTATTGTTTATGTATGTTCATGTATGAATGATATATTTCAATAAATTGTTTTTTAAAATGAAAAAAAAATGAGATTGTAATTCAAATTATAAGCAATTTATACTTGATTTTGTTTATTATATTAGAAGAGATGCCTGATGAGCAAATTGAGGGACAGTACTAATAACTTGAAGATATATTTAATTTCACAATTTTTATTTACATTATTTGATGAAAATCACATTTTAAATGTGCAATTTTTTACTTTATTATTATATTTCAATGTAGTGGATAAAAATTATATTTTTCAGAGTAAACAATGATCACTTCTCTAAGTTTCTGAAGCTATAGTTATTAGATAGGAAGCTATTACTAATATCCTACCATTACTGCACATTTACTCCATTTATTTCATGACTTTCCTTTAAAATTGATGCTCATTTTGGTTCACATTTCTTTTTCTCATATTACTTCAGTTACCACCTAAAACCTTTAGGAAATTAAATGAAATCCCAATGGCTGCACTAGAAGGCAACAGTGCAGACTGGATATTAATTTGAGAGGTTTCACATTGTAGGGCCTGTGCTAGATCTAATTTGTACAAGTGACAATCTATGCTATGAGAGTAGAACTAAATATGTTGATTTTTTCAAAGAGTCTCTTAAAATATGTTAACATGATAATGTTTGTTTCAAATTGTAGTGCCCAGAGTGTTTTGCAGAGTACAGCATCCAGGAGAATTCAAACTGTAAAAATCTGTTTCCAAATCTATATTGGATATACACAGATGCCTCAACTTGAAGTACATCATCTAAGTAATCTTGTTAAAACATATCTGCTGTTAACGTTAGTACATACTCTACAAGACCTTGTTAAATATTCAAACTGTTCTATGTGTGTCTGCTATTTAAAAGGACAGTGTTGCCTTTTCAGTTTTACTTTGAAAACATACTAGTACAGTCCATATTATCACTTCAAACGTATACTCATGATATCACCCCGTGAAGCGGACCCTGCAGCTGAGGAATTAATTTCCCAAGCATTACTAAACCAAAATCAACATGAAAGTCTGTGGGTCATATCACTAAACTAAACATGATATATTTAAATGTATGCATTTCAAGTTTCAGTAAGAAAGGAATGTGCTTTTACACCTTTGTGGTGGACATCAAATTGCTTTTTTGACTCTCAGAGTTATTTATACAGAACTTGCACACATAAAACAAGTAAGTATTTATCTACTTTGGTATATGCATAAACAGAAAAGGCTGTGAGACCACAGCAGGGTTCCCAATTACAAGTCGGCCACAACTTTTCTATGTGATTATTGGCTGTAGTGAATCTGGAAAAAAAATATTGCTGTTGGATTTTAATGTCTTTGTATGCCTTTAGACATCCCTGAGACTAGAAACTCACTATAGAATTTTGCAAATAAGCAACCTTTCTTCCTAGTCACACATCATGTTTTTAGGAAAGAAAAAGTGTGGGAAACAAGTAAATGCACCTTTCAAAATTAGTGTCAGGAAGGAAAGTGTCTCCAAATCTACTTTCAGTTGCAGAAGGGTTTCAGCACTTAATATTTTTCTTTGTCAATATATCTACATCGGTTTCTCATATAGCTTTTTTATGGAAAATAAAAAATCTTGTGAAAACCATGCTCTAAGTCACATCTTTTAATATACAAGGTGTCTAGGCTACATTTTACCCACTCACAAATGCCATGACATTCAAATCTCTTGATGAATTTAATTAAAAGCTTCTATTTCAAAATCAAAATTGAGGTTCACATGGCTTAAAATGTGTAAATTTCCATTTTCGTTTCTATTAATTAGTTTAATTTATTTAGAGATTTTATTTTGTATAATTAAAAAATCAATAATGCAAAATATACTCAACTTTGATCAGTATTTTCAGTTAGATATTTAGATGCAGCTGATATGGCTTTTCTTTTGACCTCAATCAATTATCTAAACTCTATTAATGCAGGCACAGTCTAGTCATATTTTTGGTAAACAAATTAAGATAATGTTATTAAACAATCAGATTATCAGTGATGGATAATTATGTAATACTTGAAGAGATGATTAAACAACTGATTAAGTCTAACCATTATGGTATCTTGATGTCTACACCTGCACTGCCTAGAGCAATGCTTCCTGCTGTTATGAAAAACTTTCTCCTGAAATAAACTCTCAAATTCAAATTTTGTCTCTTTTGGGGTAAAGTAAAACAAATCTGTTGCAATGTGGAATTGGTTTCATCATTAGTTGTAGCACATATATGAAAGCACAAACCGTAAGAGAGTATTTTTCCAACCATTATGTTCTCAAGATATTTCTGGTCACATCTTTCCCTGGTTCTTATTTCCACCCACAAAATGGAAAGTGGAATTGAAATAATAGTTTTCTGCTAAACAGGAAGTCTATTTCATGTTTCCCTGTAGTTTTTGTTTTTAATAGTATGTAGACAGAAAACATGTGTGAGGTTGTCTATTCAAAATTGGAGTCACTACATGTAGTAATATATAGTTACTAACTATAATGCAAAAACACAAATAAATATGGACAACACCAATCACTAAAGTCTTTAAATAATATTAAAAATTAATATGGCTTTTTAAAATACATTATCCAGTAATCTCTATAAAAGCTTTCTGTAAACTGTTTTATTTAGCAGAATACACTATAGCATACATTCTTGGTTGCCCACTCAGGAACTATCATGCATTTCTTCTTTATTAATATTACCCTTATTTTTTCTAGGTATGGGGTAGGAATGTGCTCAGAGGAGAGCCCTTTCTATCCTGGGGGCATGAATCATGCTTGGTATAATTCACTCATGGTTAATTCATGAGCTGGTGCTAGTTACTGGTTTAGCATGAACATGTGAGCTAATTTTGAACAATGAGACATGAATGGAAGTTTGCTGGGGAGAATTCTGGGAATTTTTGCATTCAGTATATAAACCATATGGAACATATGGAATTGCTACAAAGGTATTATTATATTGGGAATATTATACTGGTATCTAATTATTGAAAATAATCCCATAGGATTTATTATACTGGGATTCCCATACTGGTCTCTAATAAAAATAATCCCATAGGGTTTATGCACTGGAATTATTAACAATAATTCTATAGCAGGTGTATTTTTTTGCACATATTATTTATTAATTTCTATTACTTAAGAGAGTTTTTGTGGATGGATTAATACCTGTCAATAGGTACTCTTGTTCTTTAAAAAAGGTAATGTAGCTCGCCTGAATTCACTGCTTATTTATTCTATTTGTATTCATTTACATTTTTTTCCTGGATGCTTGCTTCATATTATTGTTTAGACTTTTGCATACTTGGAGATAACTTTTATGTCACATTTTTTATATCATCTTTTAGCATTGTGTAATGGAAAACATTTTTGGCTCAATCCTTTTTAATGTACTAATTCCTTCTTCAGTTGTCCTTAAATTGCTGTTTAAGTTAGAGTTCTTCATCTCAGTTATTATATTTATGTTTTCTAGAAGTTCAATTTAATTATTTTCCAAATGTGCCTCATCATTTTTGGTAGTAATTTTTTCTTGATTCTTTGTGTTTTCTTAATTTCTTTTGTTTTATCTTCTGTTTTTTCAAACATAATAAATTTACCTGATTTATATTTTGCTTATATTAATTTCCAATGTCTGCTGTCTTTTGAAGGTTTGCCTCTGCTTTTTTTCTGATGCAAGTTTTGTGGTTTTTAACTCCAAGTTCATAATCATTGAGACTTCACCTGTGAGAATACTGAGAGCCTTGGGTTGAAGGGGGTTGTTCTAGGCATAATTTGAACATGCTTCTTTTAGACACCTGAGACTTAAACTGAGACCACTTTAAACTTGTTAGCTTGGGTTTATCAAGCGCATTGTTAATGTAATTCCTGGACCTAAATCTGTGTCAGGGCTGATTTGTATTTAAAAATTCTTAGGGAAGACTTTTTTTTACCCCATTTCCTCCAAGCCAAGTCAAGAATAGGTAAGTTTCTTCAACACGCTTTTGTTTTTCTGTCTTCTTTTTCCCTCCCATTCACTGAGGGGTTTTCTTTTTGAATGCAGTTGTTTTATTTGAGGTCTTTTATCTGACTTCCCACCTATTCAGTTTTGTCTCTTTAATGTCTTGACCAGCAAGGATTATAAAATGCCCTGGGACAGCTGTCAAGATTAGCACTCAGTAACTCATAAATGAAGTAAACATTACATTGTAAACTCCTTAAAGTCATTCTACCAGGGTATTCTCTAAATGAAGGTATGTATTTTGAAATTGATATAAAGTATGCTTTCCCTAACACATTTAATTCTGACTTCTGGATTACATTTATTGTAAGTGTTGTAAAATTTATTTCTTGCAAATCATTTCATATATATCATTTAAGTCAATACCATACCATTGATGTACATTCTATATAGCAATGCTTTGGATTTAATAAATTCATTTACATTTAATAGCCTGGAAGAATTAATTTACCTATGTAATTGCAGATATTTCCAAAATTAAAGTAGAAAATTACAGAGAATAGAGCACAGTCATACTTTGGGAGCTTGTTTTCATTTTCTAATCAAGCGACAGATAATTTTCTTATACGTCATTGTACATTAACATCACTTACAGGTTTATCTGCAAAGGTATCTTCATAAAATACTAGCATCAGAGCAAACTGCACAAGTCCATATATCTTTAATAGTTGAGATGTTGAAGATAAGAAGGCCTTTTCTTTCCCAGTGACCTAGGTACACAAGAAAGAAGCCATTCCTTTATTTTGCTTCCTGGCATATTCTTCTTATTGAAATTCATACTAAGTGAGGAAGAGATATGTAAAAATAAATGAAAAGATTTGTTATTCTTTTTTTCTCAAAATTGACTCTTAACATTCATTATTTGGATAGGAAAATGTTTAAAAGTTAGGAGACTTCCTTTTCATGTCTGAAGTGTACAGTTCTGATTTAGCCTGCCTTAAAGAGTAATGTATGAATTGATTCAGCAATATGTACTGATAATAAAAATGGCCAAAATGAATAGACTGGAACTTTCCTCACCTGCAAATATGCCTTGAATTTGCATGAAGGCAGAATGTATGTAGACTGGCTGTAAACCTGATAATATGAAATTAATCCTCACCATAACCAATCCCACGAACTCTATTTACCTCTGGGATTTCTTCACTCAGTCCAAGTCTTGGTTTACCTGGACCCCATCCTGGTCCTTTAACTATGACAGAAAACTTATTGAAGAATCCAGGTGTGGCCCAGAATGTAGTCCAAATGTAAAATAAATGGTGAAACTAGGAAGAATAAAAATATAGTTTATTTACTATAAGACAAACTCAGAACCAAAAAGATTAAACACAAATAATTGTGTGTTTCATTTTACTGTTTGAGTTATAATATATGTATGTCTTAAATATATGTTTTGTATTAGATTAATGTATATTAATATGCAATTGCATTCCAAATAAAAATAAATTAATGGAGAAAGAAGTTTTGGCTCTGTCAGAATTTTTGGTCTCACTGGTATTTTTGCTGTCTTTTGAATAATTTAAACTGCTAAGATTATAAAAATGTTTTCAAGAATTGCTCTAAATATAACAATAAGGAATTTGAAGCAATTAAGATCAATGTAGGAGTTGGCAGAACAGATTTTGAGGAAAATATTACATGGAAACTTATTCTGGGTCTTTGCAATAATAACAATACAGAAAAGTTATGTGTGAAAAAAAAGTTATGTGTAAACTGAAAATTGGCTGCAGTTTTATTTCCATCATTCTACACATAAACCCTAAGAAAAACATGGTAATATTTTAAAATAAGAAGTACTTGGTCACTTATTTGCTCCCAAATGCCCTAAAACTCCTGAACCCCAAAGGAGAGCAAAGTGGATGGTCTATGGCCAAGAATAAGAGGGGGAAAATTCCATCTACTGGGACCATTCTAAGTCGATTTTGATGTCTCTGAAGGCAGATGATAAATTTAGCTGTATGGAAAAAACACAAGTGAAAGTATATGTTTTTGTAGGTTTGGGAGCTCCTAAGTATCATAGCTCATTGCCTTTACATTTCTAACAATTTAAGTGAGCATGTAGAAGACTAACCCTTAGTCACACTCTGCAGTTACGGTGATAAAGGAAATGTTTAGCTGGGGGTAGAGGCCTATAGAATTGAATTTAACACAGATCCAGCAGCAGCCCATAAATATCTGTGATAGTCTGAATATTGTGCCTACCCAAATCCTAATCATCCAAATATTTGTGTAGCTCATGTTCTCCACAGTTTCCACTCTTTTATTCTATCTCAAACACGAACTCCTTTTTCCTCAGTAAGAGTGTAGACTCCCAAAGCCTTGCCAATCAAATAATCTTCCATGAAACAGCAGCTTCAGCATCACCTGGGAGCTTATTAGGAACACAGAATCTTGGACCAGACCTCAGATCTACTGAACAGAATCTTTAAAAAGATCCTCCAGTGATTCATATGTACATTAAATCTGAAAAACACTGTCCTGGAGGACAATGACTAAATTGTCTATTTCTTTTTTAATCTCCACATATGGAGACAAGGCCTGAACGAGGAGCTCTCAATGTATTATTTCTAACTGGTTTCAATTCAACAAAGTTTGTGATTAAGAATGTACCCTGCAACATTTACGCTAGTATTGCCCTGAGGCATATACCATGTTCTTAGTAATAACAAACCAAGATATATACATAAAGAGAGAGAAATTCCATGTGGTTGAGAAAAAAAAAAAAAAAGAAGAGAGATAATCATCTTTTCTCTGTTTTGAGGTATGTGGACATAAAAATGCCTTTCACTTTCAAAGTGATCATTTATGATGGCCTTTTATATGGAGGCAGTACAGTGTAAGGGTCAACATGAATTAAGCAAGTCTTGAGCTTGGGCTGCAACCCACCCGAGTTAAGTTTGCAGCTTACAGGCTGTATGACCTTGGGTGAATCATATGAATCCCGGGAACCTCAGTTTCATTCATTAAAAAAGGGGGACAAAAAGAGCCACTACCTCATAAAGTTTTAATAATGATTGGATTAGATATATTCTACTGAGCTCCTAGGAGTTTCCTGCATGAGAAAGAGTTCAATAAACGTGATTATTTCATTATCTCAATTTTCTGAGAAAATATGAAGAAGCAGGTTTGCAAAGCAGACCCAACATAAACCTGTATTTCCCTCACTTACTGAAAACTGAAATCAGTCCCTCGTACAGAGTTGTTGTTGACTGACCTCTTCAGCTCTTCAAGAATTCTTACTTTTTATTCTCATTTACTAGACATCAAACCCAGGAGTATTTGTGGTGGTCTGACACTGATGGACCTGAACTTCACTGACATTCCTCATTTCTCTAGTGCCAACCATTGGAGGCCAGTGAACAACAAATACCACATGTCTAACAGAAAACGGGTCCAGTCCAATAAGTCTCTGCAGGTGAGGTAATGTACAGGCCTAACCAACTGATAATAGCTCCTGACATGTAGGTCTGAGAAGAGTAGGGCAAAGGCTCAGCCTGAATTTCTAACCAGAGACATGCAGCCTTGAAGAAAATATTTTTCTTACTGTGGGATCAAACTAAATCATGCATTTCACTATTACTTCTGAATACATGAATGTATTTCCAGTCTATTCTGAGAAAGAATATATTTGCTAAAGAGCCACTTCTATTTTATTTTTTTCACTCTAGGTAATAGTCATATTTAAAAAGTCTTATCATGAGTTTTTTTAAATGTACTTCACCTGATTTGGTTCAAGCCTTTGTTTGAATGTCAGAATTACTTCCAAATTCTCTTATATTAAAAATAAACTTCATGATAGTATAATGTACTTCTGCCTTCCAACAACTGATTTTTCTCTTACTATGAAATTAATGCATCAATATAAATTCAGAAAGAATAATAGCAATAACATTACCTGCACTTTGAATGGTTCAAATGTTTTAATGGGATGCGTTAAACCATATACAATTTTTTCATTCTCTGCCTCAAATGTCCCTGAAAAATAAACACTAAAGATATTATCTTTGACTTTCTGTGAATAGAACTAATTTAATATTCTGATTTTTATACTCCATACTTACCAAAAATTCTATCCCATATAATAAGGGTGCCACCATAATTTTTATCTATGCAATAACGGTTTCGACCTATGAGACAAAATAATAAACAAGAAAAAATTTTAAAAAATAATCATGCTGTGTTGAAACAATTCTTTGTCTTGTATTTTTAAATGCATTCATAAAACTAAGACTTCGGCAACGGAATAATTTTTCTGGGAATGTCCTCTCCCTAACAACACTAAACTTTATTTATTAGTGAATTCAGTTTTCATTTCATTTCTTTTTCAGCTAATTTTACAAAAAAGAGCAAAGATTTTCTTAAAACTATTGTGTTTTCCCTCAAAGTTTTCCAGTTTATTTTAAATTCTGGGATAAATCTAAGTAATTCTTTTTCAGGAGTAACAAAGAGTAATAATTAAAAAGTAAAGTGTACCCTCCAAAAAGGAAAATAGGAAATAAAATGTTAAAAATAATGCATGTGTAGCATTTTTAAAAAAGTTGATGTTGATTATTAACTCTTCTCCTTTTCTCTGCATCTGTCGCAAAAAGAAAATTCTCTATTTAGTGCAAGAATTTATTTATTTAACCATAAAAGACCTAAATGAAGATCAAATTACCCTGTATTATTTTTATAAACTCATGATATATATGCTGTTTTCCTTACTCCAAAATATTCAAATTGTGATTTAAATTTAATATAAAAGGCTGGGCATGGTTTCTTTATCGTAAATATCAGCAGTGCTAGGCTGAGAAACCCTGACATAAAGCAAAGTGAGAATGTAGACTGGTAAAACCAAATGGAGGAAACTAGCAACTGTTTCATTTTAGATGGGGATTTGTTCTTCTCCACTCCTTTTGTTTCCTTTCATAAGGAGGGAACCCTAAGACTAGAAAGAACATTCTTGGTCTCTTTACCCTCTCACTAACTCTTCTTTGGGGTAGAATGACTGTTGAGTTTGGAAGAGGAAGCTGAGCACGTACTGTCCAACTTTGTTCTCTCCCCTTTTGAGGATTTTGCATCTGCTCTGCTCCACGGCCTGGAGAAAAGGGATCTGCCCTTTTGGGGAAGAAAGTCCTGCAGCGCTGCAGGGCTACCTGTGATGGGATGGCTAATTCTGAAGTTCAGATTTAGGATGCTCACTTGCCTTCCGATAAAAGGGCAATCTTCACGCAGTACTTTATACACAGTAAAGGTGATTTTTGTTCTCCATTTACCAAATTCGTATTCTCAATTGCTTCTAGACTTTGATAGAAAAGGGGATTATATTTGGCACTCTCAAAGCCTCTAAAATCTGGTTCACTGGACTAAGAAATATGAGAATAAGGGAATAAAATTTTCACACACACAAAAAAGAATTTGGAAGAATATGGAAGGACTTTGGTGGGGCCAAAATGTGGTTTTGAAGCTTGAGTAAGTAAAACTATTTTAACCTTGGAAGTTTGTAAGTGCCTATGTTGGGCCTTGAGTATGTTTTTGTTTCTTCAGGTGCACAGCTTTTTGTTTCATTTCATTTTGTGTTTTAAGCAAACATTTTTGTAATGCTTAAAATATATATCGAATACATGCAGAAAAGGGAAAAAATCATAATTGTACAACTTTATGCATTTTTACAAAGTGAACATCCAGATTCATCATCCAAATCAAGAAATGAAACATAACCAGCTTTCCAAAAGCTTTCTTTGTTTCTATTCCCAAACTTTACCCTCCCAAATGGAGCCAATGTTCTGACTCTGTAACCATAGATTAATTTTACTTGTTCTGGAAATTTATAAAATGGGACAATATAGTATCTATTCTTTTATTATTGGCTTCCTTCTCTCAACATTCTTTGTGAAATTTATTTATGACACTGCATATAGTACTTATTTAAGCTTTTTCATTGCTAAATAATTCCCTATTACATGTGTAGCCTATAATTTATCTGTTTTACTGCAAATGAACATTTGAATTGTTTTTTTTTTCTTTCCTATTACAAAAAATTCTGACATGTACATCCTTGTACAGGTCTTTTGGTGCAAAAATATACATGTTTCTGTTAGTATTTAAGCTAGAGTCTTTAAACCTTAAGCACTAGCTACATGGATTTTTCCCTTGTCAGGCAAATGCAGTTTATGCTGAATTTGTTCACAGAATCTAGGCAGGAAAGTGTCGTGTTGTCTATTAGGCTCTCTTCAAATCCCAACAATTTTCAAGACCAGAGGTTCTCTGACTTCTGACATTAGATAAGAATGACCCTTATCACTGGGGTCAAAGAGTGGCCTTCAACAGGCCCCTTCAAGATGCAAAGTGTATAGCCCCTCAGCTGGTTAACTCATTTTTCCACAACTAAGTTGAGACTCAGGTAAAAAGGAAAATCCGAAATCCAGACAGAGGAAGTTTTTTTTGTTGATTTTATTTTCCCCATTCCATGCTTGGGAAATGAGGCTTGTCCAGGTACAAAGGAAGAAACTATGCCTGTGTTCACAGTATGTGCTTTTTTGGATAATTGTGATGAAATGAAGTAATGCAAAATAATAATAGATATTTGAAGAAATAAAGAAGGAAAGAAAGGAAAAACAGAGCATCCTTACCATGATGGACCCTATGATGGCTAGGAGTATTAAGAATCAGTTCCAAAGGACCAAGGTTTTTGATTACCTGTTTAAAACAAAAGAAATATTTATATACATAGTTATCATTTAATGCATATGTAATATGTAAATACTAACTTTCAAATCCTACATGGTCTGTTAAGAGACATTGCAAGTTTAGCGTTGGTATCAGAGAGTGGGAAGAAGTTTCTCTACCTGGAGCTTCTATAAATACAATAAGCTCATAATTCTACTCTGAGCATCTATATATTAGAGCTAACATCCTCAGTTCAGTTCCCAGATTCTCCACTTATTATTGTGTGACTTTGGGAAAATAACCTAACCTTTTATAACTCAACTTCCTCAACTCTAAAATGGGAATAATAATAGTATCTACATTATAAGATTGTTGCAAGGATTAGGTAGGTTGCTATATTTATATACTACCATTGCCAAGGCATATTTCTTTTCAGCTTCTTAACATTTTATGTTTTCTGCCTTTTAATTATAGCTTTGATTATTCACACTGGCAGAGCATCACTACGGGAGGGAGAACACAGGGTTACCTGAGTTTTCTGGCATTGGTTGCACCCTATAATCAACCATGCAGCAAAAACCTAACATTGCAATCTTTGCCATTAGGGTGATCTTGTTTATTTAAATAGAATCCCAACTAGTCCCTTACTTATAGATGTTCTTTTTACCAGTCCATTCTAGAGAAATCATTCAAAGTCAAATGTTTAAAGATGCCTTTTTGTCAATTAAAGTCCCTTCAAAACCTGGTCGCTAACTTCCTAATATTCCCTCTCTTCATTTCTCAAAAAGAATCCTCTATGCGAGAGGCTTCAAATTCTAAGGACTGTAGGAACCAGGTAGGCATAATAAAGAAGCACGGCAGGCCATGTGGAAGCCATTAGGTGTGTTATATCATTAATATAGTGTAGTTCGGGAGCCCTTTTAATCTTCATTACATCATTCATTCTTCCAGCAAACTTGCAGATAACAGATTTTTGTAGTTCCCTTAAATCACCGTCTAAACTGATTTGTACGAGCCTACCATTGACAAAATCAATATGTTATGATACTTTAAGACATTACCTCTAGTGTTAACTTCAATTAAGAAAGCATATGAGGAATAAAGGAACAAATTAAAAGATGCCTAAATGGGAAAATAACTTACACTTATGACCCTGATGTGACTTTGGCAATAAGTCAGTGGGATGGGGAAAAAGAGAGGGAGATAGGACTCCTTCCAATGAAAAGATATTTAAGATACATAATAACCAAATGTAATGTGTAGTCCTTGATGAGATACTGATTTGAAAGAACCAATTGTAAAAGAGATTTTGTAGGCAATAAAGGGAATCTGATTTTAAACAGGGTTCATATAAAAATACTGTTTTTTATTGGGAGTTATAATGACATTGTCATTGTGTAAGAAAATGCAATTTTTAAATAGACGGTGTACTGAAGTATACATATCATGAGGTCTAAGAATTGCTATACAATACTTTGGCAATGAAAAGAAAAAGATAATAGGATAAGTGATGCAGATGGATCAAAATCTTGATGAATTTTGAATCAGGGTTATTGATACATGTAAATTGATTCTATTATTCTCCTTATTTTTCTGAATGTTTGAAAATTTTTATGATAAAAATTCAAATGAAAGAAATAGCTGTTCTAGTAATATACAGTAATGCCTGTTTAACCATTTGAAAAAGTTAATAGATCCCCAAAGTCCCAAACATGCTTTTGGATCGTAACTTTTTATCTAGCAGGGCTTAATTATTTTTTGGCCATCTCTGACTTTAAAACACCCAATTTACAATTGACCTGTGGATGCAAACAGCTGCCACGGCCACACAGCCCTCTGCTTGTGGGGTCCTATTCCTACTCGAAATGGAAGCCATGGCAATGATGCCACATAGTGAGGCTACATGCCTCTGTGGAAAAGGTACCAACAGCACCTCTTCATTGGACCCGTTGGCTACATACTTGAAGGAGACAGAGTCCTTGCCTCCCACCCTGTTCCAGCTTCTAAGGGACTCTCAGTCCCCTTGTGAGATGGGCAAAAATGTTTACATGCAAAAGGATAGGTAACATTACATATTATATGTTAACTTAGGAATATTTTTTACTACCCTGGAGTCCCATCCACCATTTAAAAAGTTATTTCTATAAGAAATGTATTCTGAGTCCCAAGAATTAATCTTTTGATTAATTCCCAGAACAGAACTCATTTATAACAAAGATCTATTTTAATTTCAGAAGTTCAAAACACTGTAAATATATAGTCCTTTCATCAGACTATATTCAATTAAGTAAGACAGAAAGGTATTATCCTATAAATACCAGATTAATGACCAGGAATTGGGGTGGTAAGTAGCTCTGTATTTTACTGGGCTACTACATCGCCTTATACTTGGTGGAAAAATATTTGTTGAGAAGAATGATGATGGAAAAAGAACAGGAGAGTGGGGTTCCTCTGCAGTCAGGACATTGAAATCTGATGCTTTGGTCAGGCTTAGTAGCTCTGGCAGAAACCAGATGGGAAAGGAGAAAATCATTTTTATCCTTGTTTGTCTCTTTGGGGCCTAATGTGTTACAAAAACAAACAAGAAAATGGGGTGGAGTGGATGACACAGACCAGCTTCTGCTATCCAGATGCATGTGCAGCCAGATTTAAAGCTACACAAATAATGAGTGCATTCAGATCTGGAGTCCTGATGAAGTAAATTGTATCTATTTTTAATGTCAAGCTCTTTTCTGCAAAGATCTTTTGCTCCTGCAGGCTAAAACATGGTGATATCGGAATTGAACGTTTTTTGTTTTGTTTTGCTTTGTTTTTTAGTTAAAAGCCAAGTGTAACACAAGCAACCACAGTTAAATTTTCTGGTAGTGCCTCTAGGTACCTTGAAAATCAAGGAAGACAAACTTAGTTTGGGAGATGATTCATCATTTAGGCAGCTCACAGCTCAGGCAGAACCTCTCCTATAGAAAACCCTTCGATTCAAAGTCATGGAGAAGCCATTAATAATTAATAAGGGTGGAGGGTGAAGACTTTTTTATGGCCCATTTTGCAAATTTGGCTATTTAGCAATTCAACTACCATATAGCTTTGAACTGCTTACTGAAAATATGTTACTATAGAAATAAATGCAGTAATTCTCATTTTTAGAAGTTATTTACTTGTCTTAATTTATAAAATTTAAATGGGTTAATTTAAAACATAGAATTTTAGAACCATATATATAGAGAGAGAAAGCTTAAAAACAATCTTGTCAAATACCATTTTATAAAAAAAGATAAAACAGATTCAAAGAGATTAAAATACTAGTCCAAGTTTAAGACATTGGAATAAGTCCTAAAGTCTTCTCAATTTCAGCTTAAGAATCTTTGTCATATTGCTTTTAAGAGTCATAGCATTTTCCCATCAAATAAAGATAATTTAAATTTTTAGAGCTTTAGTGGAAAATAATAGCTGAATGTTTTTTTCTTTGTTTGTTTGTTTATTTTATTTTATTTTTTACTACATATCAATTTAAATGAATCCAGGTATTTATAATGAACCCAGGACTTTCAGCTTGCAAACTGCCCCTCAGAATAATTTTGGCACTTCTGGTGCTTCTTAGGTCTCTGAAGAAATGCCCTAAATTAGTATCCTATAATTTTGTACTAGAATTTTAAAATCTGAGGATTATGGATGCCTGAAAAGGCCAAGAATAGACTTCAAAATGTCAGGAATATCCTGAAGTTTTATACCAAATTTTATGAATATATGCCTACGTATATTTTTCTGAGGAAAAACTCTACCATTTTCATATGCTATTCTAAGAGATCCATGAGTTCTAAAAGGTTAAGAACCAGTGTCCTAAACACAGACATTTAGATTATTTCTTTTTCTTTTCTTTTATATATTGTGTTTTTGGTTTCCATATCATTAAAATTGGGTACTAACTTCTCACACAAACTTCAAAAACAGAAATCTGAAGTCATTTCTGCCTACCTGTTGAAATTAAGCTTTCCAAAGAGATGATACCTTAAGCTATTTTAGTAGTATAATAATATACAAATAATAAAATAACTAGTTTATAATAATAACTTCCATGTTTTGACTTCCTTCTATCTTAAGTGATAAATTTCTACTCAACAGAAGTGCTCTGGATCCTTTGCAGGACTGGTCACAACCTCCTCATTTTTTCTCCCCAATCTCTGGTGAGAGAGAAGCGTTAAATGTAAAAGTAAGAGAACAGGGGCCATGAAACTCTGTCATCATCTCATCATGTCACTTCCCCTCATCAAAAATAAAATGAACTCAAATAAAATAACAAACTAAATGAAGACCAAACACTTTGGAGTTCAAAGCTGTTCACATTCTTCCGCAAGACTGTTTTCCAATGTTTTCTTTCTTCCTCCTCTAGGACCTTAACCTAGCAGCTTGGCCAGCATAGAGCAGGGGACTGTAGGAGTGGATGATGGCAGATGGGGGAGTTGAATTCTAGTGATCGTTGGCAGGATAATTCCTTGAATTAGTTTTACATCTCTCAGTATAGGTTTGTATGGGATTCAGTTTCAATGAAAGGAGCCAGGGATGGAAAAACTGTTTCCGTATCATCAAGTCATCCAATGAGTATGAAATTTTTTGGAAAGTTCTTATGACTGGACCCTTTGTCCTGCACTCACATACTGAGTAAGTTGAATGACTTAGAGGCCTAAAATATTAATGACACACCCATTTTACTTAGCTTACCACCAAGGAATAATTTTGATATGGAAATTGATAAACTAGGTATATGGGGCAAATTGATTAATTAAATGCTGTCATTGCAATGAGTTTTTTCCAAGATAGTTCTCAAGACTTTTCTGACTACTCTGCATAATGTGAAGAATATATTTCTCTAAGTCTTTCCGATTGAAATAGAAAAACCACTTAGAGTTAAACTCTATTAAATACTCCAAATAAATATCCTGTCTGAAATTATTTCTTATAAGATTAACTTATTTCATTCTACAAAATCTGAGTTTTTAAATTGATTCTTCTGATCAGAAAACATTGACTGGTTACATTTTTGTAGCTAAGTTAAGAATACAGACGCAATTAGCGGATAAATTGGAGAACAACACTTCCTTTCAAAACAAAAATTCAGTTAATTCAAGCCAAAAACAATTTATTTGTTTGAATTATTTGGAAAAGCACCTTTTCTTACCTCATGCTGACTGTTTAGGTTAGAGAAGAGGCTTTTTAAATCTAATAAGAAAACTCAATTCTGTTGTGTTGTTAAATGTTAGAAGAATATTGGGAATGTCATGTGATATTTTTATACTTCTGTTTTTCCATCTGCAATTGAGTGCTAAAAATATTGGAATATATTTTTGAAAGACCATAGGAATACACATAAACTCTTACTCTCCAGAAAGACATGCATGACACTATAATTAATTGGAAATTTCTTTTTCAGATAAGAGATGCTTACAAATACTCATGCTTCCTGCTTAAGAGAGAAAAATCATAATAGGGAAAATAGGTTCTAAGAAGCAAATGTTTTAGAGACCCTTCATCATAAAAACGTATGTGCAAACAATATGATAAATGCTCAGGAGGGACTGGGTTGGAGCGAAGGGAAATTAAATCTCCAAAGTAGGAAAAATGCCTGCATTCAGATGAGCCTAGGTTAGAGTGACGACACTAACTGTAACTACTCAAGACTCTTCTGTACAGTATGGATGGTTCATGATTGATGCGCCAGAGGGGCCCATCCCACCATGGGTCTGGGCGTTTGCCTGCAGCCAGCACTTAAGGGAAATACTAAGCCAGCCCCTAATACATTTATCATCTGATATAAAAATCATTGTCATGTTAGATTTAACTGAGAAACATATGTTAAGTACAGCCAGGAAATGGCAAATCTTTCAGGTAAATTAGTGAGAAGGGTTAATTGAAAATCCAAGCTAAAATTAAGTGGACTATTACTTATACCATGATTAATTGTTTTTTATACCATGATTAATTGTTTTTTCCCTAGCAAAACTTATATGTATCTAAATAGATTTGTCTATGTGTATGCATGTGTGTGTATGTATGTGCATGTATAAATATTTCTAAGAATCTCTTATTTCCAAATATCTTCACAATTAACCAGAGGCTCAGAAATATCGTATGAAAAAGTAAATGGTTATAAATATTTCTATGGTCTCTCAATAGTATATTACAGTATTTTTAGTTCCCATTTGCAGATGGAAACACTGAAGGATAGGATTATTAATATATACAACCATTTTTATATCATTAAGATATTTTATGTATATATTAAATATCAAATATATATATTCAAATGCCAAATGGCTACTATTTTAAGTACCAAACTACCAATAGGAATCTTTTATATTAATAGCATAGGGAAAATCTGATTCAGAATAATAAAACCTGTATTTATAAACCCTTATCAAAACCTCCTATTAAAAGTTATATGTATAAAAGCAGAGCAAGGAATCTCTTGTAAGCCATTCCATTCATTCTGCAAATATATATTGAATTTCTATTTTGGGCAAATTAGGTTTTAGAGGTAAAAAGAAGTAAAATAAGACAGACACCATCCATAGTAAACTTCATTTCTTAAACTGAAAATTAAAAATATTTCAGAAAAAAAACTTTTACACAAAATTTGCCTTTTTCATATGAATTTCTTTTCTCTTGGGAAGGTTAAGGGAACAGTACAAAATTTATTCAATTACTGTTGCAAAGTACCAGAATTTGAATTTGTAATATATTTAAATTTATAATTGAATCTAGAATTATCTAACAAGAAGCAAATTGAGTACCCAATCCAGGTCTCAAATTGAAAACTACCTTTTGTAAAGATTTATGCCTTTATTTAACTCCTTTTAATGCAGCTGTGCAAATAGCTGCACAGGTTGTTTGTTCCTGGGGGATTCAGTAGAAAATTTTGTTATTCATAAACTTCTGCAAATGACTCCATGGAAATCAAAATAACCACGTGGGTTTCCTTTTTTCAATAATTATCCATTGTGTGAATATTCTATGCAGAGTAATATGCTAAGATCTGTTGAAAGCTCACAGAGTAGAACAATGGAAATTATAATTTAATATCAGGCAATTTAACTCTTTCTTAACTTAAAGGTAGAATGAGTAACAGTATCAGATCTTATTGTTCGAATACACATATTTATACATATATGTGTGTTTGATAAAATCTATAGTAATTCCTCAGTTAAAGTTTAAGAAAGAGAAAAAAGCCATGAACCCTAAATTAATATATTAAAATGTTTCACTTGTTCTGAATTAAATGAATTTAAGACTCATTTAAAAACTCATTGTTTTCCTTGTTAGAAACTTAATCAGCCTGAACATTTATGGATAAATTTATATTGTAAAGCATCTGGTGATGAAATATAAAAATAAAATCTTAATTACATCCCCCACTAGTTCTGCTGTGTTAATTCAAGACAACATACTCAAGTATTTAGACAGATGGCAGTGGTGGCCATATTAGCCTTCTGATTTCTCTACAGGGAAGCAAGAAAAAGCAGAGCTCTTAGGATATGTGCTTGTCTGCCTAGTTTCACACTTTGAAATCTTCAACAAATGCTGATTTATTCACAGCCATATGTTTTCCTCTCTGATTAGGCAGTTTTCTACTTCAGTAAGCATGTAATATGGAGGTAGCTAAATCTCCACACTAAGGAGTGAAAAAACAATATTTATAGTTTGGAAATAAAACAATCTGGAGGAATCAAGACTGTTGGGATCATAAAGAGCTTCATAGGGAGTAAAGTTCTGATGAATCCATACCACAAGGTTAAAGACTTAAAAGCCTAGTTTTAATGAAGAATTGGACTAGGCTGTGTTTATACAATAAACAACAGGTTTAAAAGATTGTATTTATAATAAATTATCTTGAAGGCTGATTATTGTCACTTATTATTGTACTATTCTTCAGTCAAGAGCGATCAAGAGCTGGAACTATTGGGCATTTTATTTGAATTCATTTCAGCTTACATTTTGGAAAACATTTTTAGCTTCTTTTTGGGAAAATGAAAGCAAGTAGCTGCTGAATGTGTTTCAACAAAAGGAGATGGATTCCAAGTGACTTTTTCCCTTAATAACACTAATTAAATTGAAAGAAAATATGAAAAATTCATATGCATAAACATATAAAATATTATACTTGTGAAACCCCATTTTATATTTACCAGTTTGAGCACCCTGTGAGAAAAGGAAGTGTTCTAGTAGTAGTAGTACCACTATGTTAAAAAAGATAGTTGAAAAACTGAGAGGTTGAACAGTCTATATTCAAAAATCCAATCTAGATAGTCTTATGTTACATGGTCAATCCTTTAGGCTCATTTTGAAACTCAATACACTGTGATTATCATAATGATCATCTTCTCGTATCCAGAAGTGACTTCTCCACTCATTAGTCAACAACTGTTACTAGATTACCCACCATGTGTAGACATTGCCAAAGCTTTAAACACTTTGGTGAATAAAGCAGATAGATATGAATCTGCACTTCAGAGGCTCCAATCTCTTATTATATGTCAGATATTCTCATTGACACCTATTGTAAATTTTTGCTTGTAAAAATATTTTCACATATAATTTTTAAAGTTAAATGTTGTAGAATAAATCCTCAATCATTAGATTAGAATATGTAAGTAGGTATTTGTCTTAACTTCACTTTTCTGTCATATCTATTTGCATACTTCCCTCCACTAAGGAAAATCCACATTATTACAGTATATCCCTTTCCTTTGGATTTTCTTTTTTGTATCAATATCTCCTCTCAGATCCAAGTGTTTTTTGTTATCATTTTCTTCTTGTGTCCTCCTCTGCCCCTCTCTAATACACACACATTATAGAGAATCTAGTTCACACAATTGATTCATTCAGAAATTAAAAAGATGTTTTCTCATGGCCATCCAGTTCCTAAACAACAGGAAAACAGAGAAGAATGAAAGATAGTCCTTGTCCTCAAGGAGTTTGCTGTCACCTTCCATATCAATGGCATCATCACTTCAGTTTTCAATCCAATCTCTTGAGACATTTGTTCAAAATGCAGATTCCTAAGCCCACCCACCAGAGATTTATTTCATGTAGGACTGGGGATGTGACCATCATTCTATATTTTGAGCAAATGCCTAGATAATTCTGAATCATTGAGATGATCACAACAGTTATAATTGCTTCTATTCTAGCTCTGACTTTATGTCCTGTGGTGGTTTGGAATTGTATATGCCCGTGAAAACACAGATTTTAAAATTCAATCCATTCCTGTGGGTGTGAATCCATTGTAAATATGAGCTTTTGATGAGTTTTCCTCAGTTAAGATGTGCCCTAACCCAATCAGGATGGGTCTTAAGCCTATTACTGGAGTCCTTTGTAAATGGAATGAAATTCAGACAGTGTGAGAGAAAGCCACAGAATCAAGAAGCAGAATTTCAATGGAACCCGGAAGAGAACAGAGAGGTCAGGAGAAGCTTCCATGTGCACTGCCATGTGACAGAGGAGTTAAGGATCAAGGTTCACTGTCAGTCAGCCTCGGAAAGCCAATCTTCAGGAAGAAAGTATCATCTTGATTATGCCTTGATTGGGACTTTTCCCTAGCCTCAAAACTGTGAGCTAAAAAATTCCCATTGTTTACCCTTTGCATGTATTTGCTTGAGTAGCCAAGAAAATAAAACATCCCAATTTCAATATGTAGTCTTATGGCAGGATGAATTATATACCCCAGAGAAAAACACATTCTTCATCTTAACTCATTCCTGTGGATGAGAGCCCACTGTAAATAGTACATTTTAGAGATGTTATTTTCAAATAAGGTGTGACCAGCTGAATCAGGTTGGACTTTAAACTCGATTCCTACAGTACTTTATAAACAGAATAAAATTCAGGCACAGAGAGAAAAAAATGCACATGGAGAAGAAGCTGCAAGATAGTAAAAACCCTGAAGAAAAAGAAGAAGGCATTGGTATGTGCATTGCTATATGATGGAAAAGGCAAGGAACCCCAAGGTGCCAGCCAGCCAGAAGATACCAAGGCTGGGAGGAAGCAAGCTTTCTAGTCTCTGAAACAAGAGCCAATAAATACCTGTTGGTAAGCCAACCCGTTGTACAGTATTTGCCTTAGAAGCCAGGAAACTAAGCCTTTTGGCTTACTCATAATAACTATCATTTGTTGAAAGCATACTATGATCTAGACTATGTACTTTACATAGGTACTTTCATTAATCCTTATAACATTCTTTATGGGGTGGGTATTATTACCTTTAATTAACACATTGAGAAACAAGGTCAGAGAGTTTAATTAAGTTGACTAAATATTCATACACATTCATTCAATAAATATTTCTTAAGCTCTTACTATGCAAGTACTGCTGTAGGTTCTGGGGACACACTAGGGAACAAGGCAGACAAAATTTTAATAAAAGTATGATAGAATAGAGTTCTCCATAAAGTTCTACAAAAACTAAGCTCCTAACCGTTATGCAATACTACTGCCTTGTCCCTGAAACATCCAATTGTGGTAAGTAGATCCCCATCTTCTCCCAGGTGTCCTAGTGCTTCATATTCTTATCCTTTGAGATCAACCATTATTAATTAGAGATTTAAAAAATTTTAAGGATTCATGAATGAGCTTCAGGAAGCTCAAGAAAATTTTGGCATTTTGCTATTGTGTCTCCTTGGGAAAAAAGTAACTAGAATATGAAAGATTCTTGAAGGGGCCTGTGATCCTTGAAATCTTACCTGAGGGGTGCCAATTCAGGTCAGAATACTGAAATAGCCTTTTTTCCAGGTGCGTAGTAGCTGCTTGTAACCGTTGGGGAATTTGATGTAATTATGAATTCCAAAAATATAATTGGATCATGCCTGTAATCTGATCTGTTAATCTGGGCATGATTGAATTATGATTAGGGCGTTGACTGGGCCATGTCAGTCAGTAGGGCGTTGAGCCCCACCCCCTGGTGGGTGGGGAATTGAATATAAAAGGCAAGGCAGAGAACAGAGGAG